>JBBPSY010000288.1:0-15664 GCA_038093855.1 Rugiboletus extremiorientalis
ACCATAATAAGATGACTAGTAGTAAGTCCCCTCGCTTCGGTAAAGCCGCTTCGTTCCCTTTCTGCGCTTCCGAGACAGTTGGTGGGTAATCCTCTGACAACGCGTGTGAACCGCAGAGCTTAATCTTGGTCGCACCATACAGAATAATGCATTTAGCCCGACTGCTTCTCGTACTCTGTTGCCTGTGTGCACTTGTTCTCGCCGCACCAATCGACGGGTATGACGTAGAGTCTCGTGGTGAGGACGGTTGGATGAGGGCTGATGAGGAACTGTTCTCGAATGTTTAACGATCACCTCCTGACATGGCTTCTCTCTCCTGTGGGTGATTGAGAGTAGAGGATGCCTAGTTGGGATTTGGATACCGGCTGGCCGCATCGAGCGAATGGGGGACCGTCGCGCGTCACCGTCTCGACTGCCAAGGTTCTACGCGACAGTTATTTATATACCTAACTTGTTCACACAGCGCTGCCTCCATGTTCACCAGCTGGTCTTTTGAAGCGAGGAAGCCTCAGAAAACTTGGTTCGCTACTAGTCTCCGAGTCCGTGACTCCAATGTACCGCACTCCTTTCAGATTATAGGGAACCTGGAAAGACGCTCATACCCCAGATGTCAGTCGCACTTGCCGTCATCGCGACTGTTTATCCCGGGCCATTTCCTAGGGAATGATACTGTCGGGGTGATGGTCTAGGTAAGATTTGGGCCACAGCACTGCACTTAAGACTAGTTGTTACTTGTCGCACATCGATATTCATCAACGAATGACGGAGGCGTGAGGCCGGTGCCCTGTCAAACATGAGTCTGATCGTACGCAAGCTCGTCACATACCACCATGGACTGAACGCCAAGTTTTGTATGGAAAATGTTCAATCACATTTGGACTTCCCTTGAGTGTAAGGATGGATATGATCACCTTCGCCAGTAAGGGTGTAGCACATCATGGGTGACCTCGACCCGGATGGTCTGAGCAGTATGTGACGGAGCACAAGGATTATATACACTGATCACGAACAGAATTTATAATACTAGAAAATAATAAAATTTGGTAGTTCACCAAGGATTGGCTTACCCTGGTATACAATGAGGAACCTTCAACTGTTGCCAAGGAGAATGGCAGGGAAATATTTGTGACCTGATCCTTTAGTATTTAGTATTTAGTATGGAGTACACAGTCAGTAGATGCTCATCACTGAACTGAAACTCAGGTCCAACATCCCCTTTCATCTCTCCCTCCTTTTGTTCAAACCATCACTGTATTTGGGTTCGAAATCCCATGCAAAGCAAAGAACTCTGCTGTTTGTTCCGAGGGAAAAATAAAATAAAATAAATAAAAAGTTGTACATGCAATAAGCTGCAAGGAGGCCAATGTACACAAGGCATATGCAGAACACTTGTAAGTCCTTTCAAGCATCATGTAGTTGACATGTTGAATTCCAAACCTAACCGTCCAGGGTCAGGGGGTCAGCCAATCGCATATTCATCTGGAAAATGCACCATGACTACCCGAGCTATATAGTACTATATAGGTCATGTAGTCACTGTAGTTCCATAGCCTAACCCCCCTCTATATAGTGCAATATAGACATGGTTATGCTACAGCACGCTATGTGGCACAGACCTCAGAAGGCCCATCTGTGTCAATTCATGTAGCTTTGTAGTCGGTTAACCTTGTGTGTCAATTTGTGTAGCTGTGTAGTCAGCTAGCCTTGTGGATTCTTTCGTTGCCAGCCCAATTGAGGCCGTCCTACAATCGCTCATATCACAACCAAAATAGCATTGAAAATGATCTATTTTCAACCATTGGGATCCATTTGTACTACTGTCAGCTCATTTAACCACTAGCAATGTACTAGCCCACAAGGTTCACCATGAAATCATTGTTTGCGAGTCTCGGCGTGCTGTTCACTGTGGGCTCATTGACGGTTACGCCAGCATTCAGTCTGCAAATGGTTACCACCAATTAGCTCTTCAATAACACCCAGTGAAAGATGAGATATCCATACCGGCCCTTGGCCAGCAGCTCAATCAGGAGCTCATCTGCAAGGTCCCGTGCACCTGGGGTTCCTGCGGCATGATTCTTCGAGAATGTCTGCCATGCTGCCAGGTCCTTGAGATGACCATCATATACAGCCTTGTATTTTTTCCCTTCGAACTTGATTTTCTGGATGGTATCTGTACTCCATTCATCTATTGCGCACTCAATCTGGATGACCATGTATTAGACTGAAACAGGCTGAGACCACAACCGTAGTGACGCACTGTGGTTAGCACAAGCACAACCGTTTGTACTGGCAACAGAGTGAATTGATGAGCAAAATGGATCCCATCAGTGCGAATGTTGCCAAACCAGGTCAGGTTGATCAGCTTCCCAATGAGTTGATTCTTGTACATTGAATTGGGGATGGTGCGATCCGTGGGGTTCTCAAAGTGAAGTGGCAGAGACAATGTCAGCAAGGTGAATGTGTACTGGTTGTGCATTGGGAGTCTCACCAAGTATGCAAATGTAGACTTGTGCTTCAAAATCTCCACGAGCACATGGTTGTCCTGAATAATCTTGTCGGACTGCTTGCCACTATAAGCCTCACTGTCCATAATGTCTATGAACCCATACGCCGCTGGAACGTTCTTGCATGCAACTCCCTTCAGCTGCCCGTGCAGTTGTGACACTCGCGCCTTTACCTGATCACGAGATCAGATCCTCATATTTTCATTGATTAGATTGATTGTGTGTCATGTACGAGATCAAATTCTACTGCACCCATGATAACCCGGAGTGTCAATTGTTTCTGTGCCTCACTTAAGGCCTCTATGATGTATCTGTCGACAGTACCTGTCACATCTGGGAAAGGGTCCACTGTGGCCACTTTGCACTTAAACAAAGAGTATGCCAAACAGATAACATGTTGATTGTCTGCGGCAAGGCTCTGTGGACTGCGCTCCAGAGTAGTCTTGCTTTTTTTTGCAGGAGGTCCCTCTGAGTCCTGTGAGGCCTCACGGGTGCAAACCTGCACATAGATGCCATTAGTACATGCTAGCCAGCAATTTGATCACCCACATCAACCCCCGTAGGATACCCATCTTCTTCATTTCCATTAGCGCACTCACACGGTACAGATGGACTAGGGAGGGAAGCACGGCATGCCACAAGGGGGGTCTATGGGCAAGCTCGCCGGGTGGCCACATGCTGTACTGTAACCAGTTGGCAGGATGAAAACTTGAAAGGTGGAATTATTAGTGGCCTGCCCACTTTCGAACATCACTTACCATGGACATACTGTTTGACCGCCCAGCAGGGTTTATGAGGTTATCAGCGTCGTCCTCTTGGGTGTTCAGTGAATAATCATCCTTGTCTTCTTGTCCGTGATCCGTGCCTGCTGGTGATTGTTACATTCTTGCTCGAAAGTAGAACAGACTTTGGCTTACTGATGGAAGTGCTGATGGGCTGTGTCAGGGGGCAACCATCATTTGCAAATGGATCACCTTGTCTGTATAACATTGCAGATAGTCCATAGTCTGCATCATCACCTTCAGACATGGAGTAGCATGAATCGCTGGGTGTCTCAGCATCATTGGTGAGTGAATGGTGACCACCATTGAATGCTTCACTGGGATAGCCTGGAATGCAACCCAAGTTGAGTTAGAATCCTACTGTGCATCTGCCAGTGATGCATTGTGTACTAACCTTCAGAAGGTAAGTCAGTGTTGGTGCCTTGTGTTCATGTGCCCCTGCCCATTCAGCACTGACTTTTCGCTGCGGTCTCTGTCTCTGCAAGCAACTCACATTGTGAGTTAAGCTGGTCATGATGTGTCAGAACTCACGCATAGCTTGCAGGCATTCAGTTGGTCTGCTCTTGCGAGTACCACACCCGAGTTGGGGGGGCTCATTGACCACAAAGTCACCTTGTGACATCCTGGCAGCATAAGGTCCTGTCATCAGTGCGCAAGAAACAACCAACAAAAAAAATTGGGGCATGCAGGCGGATGGGTTAGAGGTTGGATGTGATTGAGGCTTCACGAGGGTTGAAAACTTTTGGAGTGATCAATACAGTTCTTGGTCAGCATGTCAAAGACTTAAACACCGCAATCATCACTCACTTGCATCTCACTTGACCTCAGTGACCATGCCACCATGTCAATTCTGTGGGTCGATTTTTTCTGACTTTGGTGCCATGCGATGACATCAAGCTCACGCACCTGCATGCTGCCGTGCTTGGGACAATGCCCAGAGTGACCTACTTGGGACTTCTGCTGATATTGGTGAGATCAGATTGATTGCAGTGATTCCACCAAAGTGCTAAGCAAGCAGCACCTTGAGGAAATGAGGTCTCCCTGACTGATGAGCCCAGGGATCTATTTCAGCAACCACAAGAGTCCATGACTGAGACAGATGACATATCAGAGGACTTGCACTACTCTCCAACCCCCACAAGTAGTTGTTACCAAGCACGAGTTGAAAACATCTTGGAGGCTGATTGTGTTGCAACCCAGGAATAAACCTAAGTTACACCACTATCACTCAAGAGGGATCGAGGAATTCATAGGGAGGCAGAGAACTGGTGAGAGAGGTCAAGTGCTTCTTCTTGATCAAGGTCGACGTCTGGGTCAATAGGAGAGAAGGGTTCTGAGTGTTCCAAGGGTTCGGAATCAAGGAGTTCGGGAGAGGGTTGTTGACGAGATCTAGGGCCCCACTGGGCAGACGAGGAGGGTCTGTGGTGAATGGCTGCTACGTTGTTGGTAGGCTGTCAAGGAGAACTTTGACCTTTTGTTACGTTTGTACCGAAGTACTAACGTAGGACTTGGTCAAACGTAGGATCAAAGGTTCCCCAAGGAATGGGGAGTCGGAGGTCGAAGGGTCAAGGGTTCGTCCTTACTTGAATGGTAGTTCAGAGTAAGACGAGAGCGTGCGCTTCAAAAGTGGCACAATTGACTTATAGATGCTACACACTTCAGAAGTGGTGTAGATGACTTATAGAGGTCCAGGGTTCGAGGGACTACAAGGTGGATTGCCAAGTAGGTCAAAGTTAGGGAAATACAGTCAGGTAAACGACTGGTTTATATACATTTCGGAAATGAAAGATAGAATCTAGTAGAAGGTCAGAGAACATGGAGGAAGGGTCGCTGACCGAGCAAGTGATGAGTAAGACCAATGGAAGGGAGGGTTGGTCAGCGATAAAGGAAATGACTAAGGGAAAGATACAGCCTCTCGGGGAGTCGACACAAGGCTTAGTAATACAAGGAGGAATAGGGGAAAGACGAGAAAAGAAATGAATCGTAACAGTGCATACGATAAGTATAGTAAGAGGAGGCGTACTCCCTAATGGAGTGCACTGGAATAGGAAAGAGAGAGGGAACGAGGCACATGACCAGAAGGAGTGCGCTCGGAATGGAAAGGTAAAACGTATAAAAGTATAAAGGGCTGGATGAGCTCTGAGGAGTTCCATGGAAGTCCGAGGAGGTCGCCAGCAAAGGAAAGGGCCTCGTTCCACAACTGAGGTGGTTGATGAGTTGAGACGAGAGGAGGGCGAGCACATGGTGCGAGCCCAGGTGGTAAGACAACATTGTATCCGATATTGGCAATGCCGAATGTGGAAGAGATTCGCCTGATGGGATAGGCTATCAGGGAATGGAAGCATCTTGGGATGATGCGAACGCGGGGTCGTGGAAGCCTGATGGCGCGAGTGAGGACAAGGTCCGAGCGAGCGGAACAGAGTCTGAGATGACTTGAGGACGTCTGATCAGGAAGGCGACGGTGGATCACGAGAAGTACTGAGTGGTGCCTATTCGGGAGAACAAAGGACGCGTCAACGACGCGGGACAAAGGGAGACCAAAGGAGTGTGATGGGCACGAGCCTGAGGATGCCGCAGACGAGGGCGAGCGGCAAGGAACACTGGGACACACTTAGATAAGCATGTGGCGCTGATGGGGTTGTACCAGAGGTCGGATAGTGCTGGCCTATATGGCATTAGGTAAGCGGTGACAATGATAGGGGCTATCCGGTGGCGAGCGAGTGCTAAGGAGCACGAGCGATGTTCCATATGAAGTATAACCTTCTAGGCCTAACGGTAGGCGTAGCAAGGTGGTCCTAGGTGTTGGTCTATACGTGGTGTCCCATGTACGAGGGAGGCGATGGAGGAGGAGCGAGGGGAAGACGAGCGACGACGACGACGAGGAAAGCTATTTGAAAGAAGAAAAAGGTATGGGTCCTGCCCATATTGTAACACATGGTGTATGCACCATAGATAGCTTATCTATGATGTCATGCCCTGGGACCACATAGGTCACTGGGAATTCCCTTATGTAGTATAGTTTACTTATGTAAGCCCAAGGGCTCTGTAGTATAAATAATAGAGCCAAGATGGCCTAAGCTCTCTAGCTTAGTCCTCTTGTATTCTCCCCTGAGTACAATTGTAGCATTAAGCTGCTCCAATCTTTTATCTATTCTTTATTCTTGGTGACATCTTGGTGATGTTGCCTATCTGTCACTAGGTTTTATCCCTAGTACAATTGGGTTCAACAGGTTGGAGGGGATGGGGCATGTGATGACAGGTGAGATCATGTATCAGAATCACTATCCTCATCGAGTGAGCTAGGTGGTTTGAAGTCATTGTCTACACTTTGTTATGTGAGAGCATACTGCTAGCGTTGTTGACTCAGCTAAGAGGACGACCAGATGGCAGAACAGTGGAGGCTCAAGAGGGAATAGTGAATGTGTATACTGTGGTGGGCACGGGCCACAAGGCAAAGTGAGGAGCATACACTCAAAGGGGTATGAGACCATTAAAGATAAGCAAGAGGGGCTGATGAAGGAGGCCTAGACAATATGAGTGGTTCCTGCTGGCTGAAGGGCACAGGAACAGACAAGAAGACTCTGGAGGAATGGAATCTGCTGGACATGATGTCCATAGGAACACACCCGTTGTTGGGGATGAAGGAGACAAGATCCCCTAGCTTATTCTACACAGTCTCGGTCTAACTGTGTGGACATTGTCCTAAGCTCACAAGGCTTCATCCTTCGCCTTGTTCCTTTATCACATACCTTGGGATTACCAAGGGGTAACTTGTTTCCCTTGCCCATTGCCTGCGACCTCCTGTGCTGCTCAAGTGAGACCTATATAGAGGTCATGCTTGCGGCTGGTTCTCTTCGCCATTTGCCACCTCGATCCCCCTATTCCCCATTCCCTCGTGGCTAATTCCTTGGTGCCTGCTGCTCATCACAAGTGTGCTCTCGCACAACAACCCACAGTTAAGCCCACATGTAACAAAAGAATAAGCTGCCCTCTACGTCGCCTACTATTCAGTAGTAGCGACCCCTACCCTCCACCACCACGTTCCAAGTCCCCAGTCCAGACGACAACAACTCGTCAGTTGATGATCAAGAAGCGAGACAAGCTGCTGCCCATGCCACCTCCGCTCATGTAAGTGAGATCCAGAATCTAAATTCCAATCTACACTTCGAAGCAGGGGAAGAGCGACTTCATATTGAGGAAGAAGACAGGAGATGAAACGAACGGTATGAACAAGACCGTGCCTGCAGAAGGATAGCTGGAAGTGGTAGCCCATTGTCTGGGTCCGCTACTCTGACTGCTCATGTACTGGTACCAGCCTGGACACCTGTTTGGGGAGACGGGTACCAGCCCCAACTCAGAACCTGCCAGAGAGGGTACCAGCCTCTGCTCACCAGACCGGCTCTCCTCTAGCAACTGCTAGCCCACAGAGCCTAGTACCCATTGGGGACCCTGACATTCACCTCCCTGGGGAAGACAGCGATCGGTCCAACCACTATTCCAATGCTGAAGATAGTAGCAACGAAGAAGCAGATATGGGGAAGGAATCACTACCGAAGGAGTTTTCTGGCAGGATCTCAGATGCCAACTGGTGGATCTCTGCCATGAGTACCTTTGCTATTGCCAAGAAGGACAAATACTCCGATTATGACCTTGTGGCTATAGCCTTGTCAAAGATGCCTGAGAAACAAGGCAAGATGTTTGCGGAAGGATATTATGCAAAGGAGGCCAATGACCCTGACACTTGGATGAAGTGGAGGAAATTCATAGAGGAATTCAAGGTTGCCTTTGCCACCAAGGATGATAAAGCGGAAGCACGGAGACAACTGCGGACCTGGCGTATGTTACCAAAAGACAGACCCTCCTTGTCCTCTTTTACCTGCTATCAAACCTGCTTCTCCCTTCTGGCAGGACAGGCCAAGATCAAGGAAGAAGCCACCCTCTGTGATTTCTTCACTAGAGGCCTCCACCCCGAAATCATGAAGATCATCTTGAGTGGAACAGAACCTACCACCCTCAAAGACTGGATCTCCCAAGCTTCATCAGCCACCCAACAGCTAGCTAAGATATCTGATTACCAACGGGGACAGTACTCATCCCCGCGGAATTATCGTGATCCAAACGCAATGGATGTCGATGCCATTAACCTAACCCCCACTGAAAGAGCTCACCATATGAAAGAAGGGCGATGCTTTATCTGCCATGCTAAAGGATGTTCTACCCGTAAGCATCGGAAGGGTAACGAAGGACCTTCCTGCAAGTGTAGAAATCAAGGCCCGTCACCAAGAAGCTCCTCTTCCACATCAGGATCCAGAAGAAGCAAGCAGACAAGAGCTGTCTCCACTGAATCGCAGTTGGAGAAGTATATCCGGAATTTGAAAGAGAGCAAGAAAGGGGACAATGAAGTCCTTCAGGTTCTCAAAATGTGTTTCGAACCTGATGATCAGGGAGAAGAAGAGACCCCTAACTCCCAGATGGATGAAGAAAGGATCGCAAGCGTGACCATACGCTTGATAGGACTGAGGAAGAACAGGGATTTTTAGATGAGAGGTGAGTGGCAACATCTCTAACCTCTCCACAGTACCCCTCTGTAATTGTATCCACCAAAGATTGATCAATGCTAATTCCTGTCTCTATATCTTCAGTGGGAGGGGGAAGTGTTGTAACCACTACAGCCCTAATCAATAGCGGCGCCACTGGAAACTTCGTCGATTATGCCTTCACCAGACGGAATAAATTCCCGTTCAAACATATCAAGACTCCTCTCCGCGCCATTAACGCCAATGGAACTACCAACCACAAAGGAAGTATCCTCTTCAAAACCCCCCTAGTCATATGAATTGGGGATTATGAAGAGGAACAAGACTTCCTCGTCCTCACCAGTGGAAAGGAGCAGAACATCATATTGGGAATGACCTGGCTTTCCAAAGTAAATCTGACTATCTACTGGTCTGCCAAAAGTATATCCCTACCCCAGAAACCCTGTCAGCAGAAACTTGATGATCATGGTGTGCTACCTCACCAGATACCTAGGCCTAGACCCCGATGACAAACTGGCCAGGTTATATGAACGACGATTCATAGAAGAACGGACATTTATCCGGAAAACAACCCTCTCTACCACTCTGGCGCAGCAGACTGACCATGCCAAGAAAGTGCTGCCAGATGCATACAAAGAGTATGCCAAGAAAGTGCTGCCAGATGCATACAAAGAGTATGCCAACGTATTTGTGGACGGAGAAACCACCACCCTTCCCCCTGTATGAGCCTTTGATCATGTGATCACCACTAATGAAGGCTTCTCTCCAAAACATGCCAAGAACTACCCCCTCAATCCCAAAGAACTGAAAGCCTGCAGAGAGTTTGTTGATGAAAATCTGAAAAGCGGTAAAATCCAACCATCGAAATCCCCACAAGCCGCCCCCTTCTTTTTCATACAAAAGAAGGATGGGAAGCTGCGGCCATGCCAGGATTATTGATATCTCAATTCCCAAACCATTGAAAATGTATACCCTCTACTCCTCTACCCCTGATAGGAGACCTTATCGACAAGCTCAAAGGATCTTTGATTTTCACCAAGATAGATGTTCATTGGGGATATAACAACATTCGGATTAAACCAGAAGACTGCTGGAAAGCAGCATTCGTCACTCTGCTAGGACTTTTTGAACCTACAGTCATGTTCTTTGGGCTGTTGTTACGACGCACACGGTATCTCAGTGGCGAGCCAAAGAGACAGCTGTCGTCGGGACTTCACTGGACAACGTAGATACGGAAGCCTACGGTCCTAAGTCCAGAACTTCTGCAAGCAGGTCTTAGGGCGACCTTTAGACCACAAAGAGGAAGCTGAGCCTTGAAGGTGTCGAAGGCGAAGCGAACTCTTTGGATGCCAGTAGATACGCGTAGATTGCGTAGAACTAGCTGGGGTTTCCAGCCAGTCCCGCCAAGGTTTATATAGTGTACATCGGTGGCAGTACACTAGCACGGACCATGGTGATGTATCTGCTGGAAGAGGGAAAGGTCCAGCGTATCCTAAAGGGATGCGCTGGAAGAGGAAATGGAGCACTTCCACAATGGTGTGGTTGAGTGCGAACTGACAAAGGAGGCATGCAAGCATGCCGGGAGAAGTAGGGTGCGCAGCAGCAATGAGGCTGGCATGCGCAGGGTACGAGAATGGAAGTCCGAGGTTCCCGCGGAGCCGTGGAGGCTGAGGGGAACCAGGGAAGGACAAAGGGCGACACTGCACTGGGCAGTGGCGTAGAAAGGAAATCATAAGTAAACAAAGGTAAAGAAAGGTAAACCTCACTGGTACTGAGGTAAGCGATAAGAGGTTAGCTAACCCTATGGTTAGGGGTTTGCCTATGGTGTTCATACAGTAAGTAATGTTAGGTATTGTACCAGTGAGCGAGGAAAGAAGAAAATGGGGAAGGAGACCGTTCTACCGTAACAGCTGTGCAATTCGCCAGCTACATTCCAAGCATTCATGGATCATGTATTTGGAGACTTCATTGCAGAAGGGTGGCTGATTATCTACATGGACAACCTCCTAGTCCACTCCACAAGCCTGGAGCTTCATGTGGAACGCACTCGGTGTTGCAACCCAGGAATCAACCTAGGCTACACCACTATAACTCAATGGAGGGGACAAGTATAATTGCTGGGGAATCCAACAGAGACCTTGACTGGAGTTCTCGGTTGGGATGGCATTTCTTAAATACTACTCTACTGTTTGTATGCTACAAACAACGGAGATTAAATACATGAGGTATCAACGTTTCAAACGGAGATTAACTACATGAGGTGAGATGCATGTAGAATGGAAGCATAGCAGAAATGAAAAGAAGCATACATGATACATGTGTTGAACGGAGATTAAAAGAAGTATGATGAAACATGGAAGTGAATCGTAGACGGCGATCTCACATAATAATGTAAACATGGCCAAACAACCAGTGTATCAGTACGGTCGGAGTTTGGATCGGAGTTCCATAAAAGATAAACAAGTGCAAACAAAAGAAAAAAGAAACAGAGTATGTAGAACTCCTGTACAACGTCCTAGGGTTAGGGTCCGAGCATATACTACCACTCAATTGTAGTGTAGAGTGAAGGACTTAGGCATAGAATAACAGTTATGCATATAGGCGCACAACGAATTGCAACACTCGGAAAGTGCTCCAACGCTTGCGGGAACAGCAACTGTTTTTGAAACTTGACAAATGCATGTTTGATGCAACTGAAGTTGAGTATCTTGGAATGATAGTGGGGAAGAACTCGGTTCGCATGGACCCCACCAAATTGACTGCCATCGAGCAGTGGGAACTGTTACAACGCACATGGTATCTCAGTGGCAAGCCAAAGAGATAGCTGTCGTCGGGACTTCACTGGACAACGTAGATGCAGAGTCTATGGTCCTAAGTCCAGAACTCAGCAAGCAGGTCTTGGGGCGACCTTTAGACCACAGAGAGTGAAGTGAAGTCTTGAGGTGTCGAAGACTGAGGGAGCTCTCTGGATGCCAGTAGATACGCGTGGATTGCATAGAACTAGCTGGGGTTTCCAGCCGGTTCCACCAGGGTTTATATAGTGTACATGAGTGGCTGTACACTACCACGGACCAAGAGCGTGTATCTGCTGGAAGAGGGAAAGGTCTGACATGTCCCAAAAGGATATGTCAGAAAAGGAAAGGGAGCACTTCCACAAAGGTGTGGTTGAGTGCGAAGAGATGAAAGAGGCATGCAAGCATGCCAGAAGAAATGGGTGCAAGGCAACAATGAGGTTGCCATGCGCTAGTGATATAAATGGAAGTCCGAGGTTCCCATGGAGGCCATAGGCCGTGGGAACCAAGGAAGGACAAAGAGCAACACTGCATTGAGCAGTGGCGTAGAAAGGAAAACATATGTAAGCAAAGGTAAATAGAGGAAAGCCTCACTGGTACTGAGGTAAGCAATAAGAGGTTGGCTAACCCTGTGGTTAGTGGTTTGCCTAAGGTAATCGTAGAGTAAGTATGGTTAGGTGTTGTACCAGTGAGCTAGGAATGAAGAAAAAGGACTAGGGGATTGCTCTACCGTAACAGGAACCTCTGAAGGATGTAAAAGCAGTCTGTTCGTTTATAGGATTCTGCAACTTCTACAGGAAGTTTATCCCCAGTTTTTCTGACCTCGCCCAACCCCTACTAGACCTAACCAAGAAAGGTGCTCCCTGGGAGTGGACCGATGACCGGATACAAGCCTTCCACAGGATCAAGGAGACGTTCACTTGCCAACCAGTCCTGGATCTACTGGACACCACCTTACCCTTCTTCGTTATGACTGATGCATCCCTCACAGCATCAGGCAGAGTACTTATGCAGAAAGATATGAACAGAGATCTCCATCCTTGCGCTTACCTTTCCTGCAGCTTCATTGAAGCGGAAAGGAATTACAACATCTACAACCGCGAACTACTAGCAGTCATCCATGCTCTAGAAGAGTGGTGCCATTACCTTGTGGGCACTCTCCACCCTGTCTTGATCCTAATGGATCATAAGAATCTGATGTATTTCCGTGAGCCCAGGAAACTATCCCAACGACACGCTTGCTGGAAACTATTCCTGCAGGATTTCAACCTGCATTTTACGCATATCCCTGGATCCCAGATGGACCCCGCTGATGCCCTCTCTCAGAAGGATTGCATAGACACCAGCACTGATAATGCGGAGATCACCCTCCTCCCTCTGGACATGTTTACCCAGAGTTTAGACCTCACAATTGCAGAGTGAATTGCAGATTCCTCCCCAAGGGACCCCCTCATTGTTGATGCCATGAAGGCCATTTCCCTCAGAACATCCCTCTTTCCCTGTGCATCACCAACCAACTGGAGGTTTGATGATGGGAAGCTTTACTTCAAGAATCAGCTTTATATCCCGGTGGGACAACGAACTGACCTTGTTCGCCTGATCTGCAATAACCTGGGCAGTGGCCACTCCGGACATTTCTGCACAATCAATCTCCTTGAATGAGACTACTGGTGGCCTGGCCTTGCCACCCTTGTCTGCTGTTTTGTGTCCAGATGCACTCACTGCCAGCGGAATAAAGTCGACACCCGCCCTACCATGCCACCCCTCATGCCAATTGCTTCCACCTTGATCTGCCCCTTCCAGATCATTTCCACAGACTTAATCACAGGATTGCCACCCGTCCAGGGACTTGACAGTGTCTTGATCATGGTCGACCATGGCCTTATGAAGGGGGTGATTTTCTGTCCCTGTACCTCCACCATCGATGCGGAGGGTGTTGCCAAACTCTTTTTTGACCATGTGTTCAAGTGATTTGGCTTACACAACAAAGTTATTTCCGATCAAGGCCCCCAGTTCGCCTCTGCCTTTGCATGAGAGCTTGCTAGATTGCTCTCCTATGATGTAGCACTATCCACCGCCTACCACCCACAAACTGATGGAGAAACCGAACAAGTAAACCAAGAATTGGAGATCTATTTGCGGCTTTTCTGCGACAGAAACCATACGAAATGGGTTGACCTCTTGACCCTTGCCGAATTCCACCACAACTTGGTTGCCCATTCTGTAACCCAGAAATCCCCATTTTCTCTCATGATGGGCTATGAACCCCATTCCTACCTCCCTCTTGGAAAAACTTTTCTCCCAGCTCTCGAAATCTGCCTTGAGCAAATCCTGTCTGCCAGAAGCGAAGCACTCGCTGCACATGACACAGCCCACCGTCACATCCTAGAAAGGATGACTTCGAAGTTTGTACCTTGGAAAGTAGGAGACTGTGTTTGGTTGTCTTCGAAGAACCTTGCCTTGCAGTACCCCACCCAAAAACTATCTCCATGGAAAGAAGGTCCGTTTGAAATCCTGAGGGTCCTCTCACCATTGGCCTATAAGTTGAAATTGCCCCCACAATGGAAAATCCATGACATTTTCCATGCCTCCCTGTTATTGTCCTATCGGGAAACACCTGAACACGGACCCAATTATCTAAATCCACCCCCCGATCTAATCCACGGAGAAGAGGAATTTGAAGTTGACAAGATAGTCAAGCATCATGGCATCAAAGGGCAGAGACAATACCTCGTGATGTGGAAAGGGTACAGCCCATCGGAGGCCACCTGGGAACCCAAGCAGAATTTGCGGAATTCCACCCCTTTGCTCAGAGCTTATAAGCTCACCCACAACTGTTGAATTCCCCAATTCCCTCCGTCTCCCCTTCACCTAGATGGCCATTGAACAAACCCTTCCCCTCATCCCTGCTGTCCCCACTGTACGAGCCAACCGTCTCCCAACCCAAGCCCGATACTCCCTCTATGCTGTCATCCTTGAGTTCCCCAGACTCTCAGAGCTCCTCACCGAAACTGGATTCATTAGTAACGACCAGTTCCTCTCAGGACTCATCAGTGTCTTTCACAGATATGCTCACATTCGTTGAGTGCATGCTGAACACAAGATGCATTATTGTGAGGGGGTGTTCAGTATCCACAATGCCCCCATGGCAGAGGCTGTGGTCGGCCTCCATCACGAAATCCTTGCCATCCTGGATGATGTGCATCTCACCCTCGCCATCAACCAACTTGAGCCTCAGCTCATTGCACATCTTCTCTGCCCCCTCCTCCTCGGTCTCTCAGCTACCAAGTGGAGAGCTTATCTCGCTCCTGAGGGAGCCTCCAGGCCCACGTCACCTGTTCCCATCCCCCCTCCGAGAGGTATATCCAGTAATCCCACCTCTACCTCTTCCATCTCCAATCCATTGACAACCATCTCCTCACAGACGAGGGGACTCACCCCTGCCACCATGATCATTGGCTCTGGACATCCCACTCCAGCCACCACCCCTGCTTCCTCACCTTCCCCTCCACCACCCACGCCCGACAGTGGCAATGCCATACAACCCCGTCAGCTCATGGCAGCAGAGCCTACAGTCCACCCTCTCAGATGCACTGGTCCAAGCCGCTCTATCAGGAGACGACCAGTGCCCTTACTCATTGTTGGACTTCCAACCTCCTCGCTTACTCCCTCCTACCAACTCCTCCCCGCTGCCAGATCTAGGGGAAACCCTATCAACATTGACACACCTTCCCCCTCCACCGGCATTCGACACTCCTCCCCCTCCCAACATGCGTTGTTACCAGTGTGGAGACACCTCCCATTGGCGCATGGATTGCTCTCTCTACAGATGCCCCTTCTGCCACATATCAGCTCCCGGTCACACCTGTTACGGAAGAACGGTCTCCTTCTCCTTTTTCTTCTTTCCTTGCCCACTGGTACGACACCTAACCATACTTACACTACGATTACCCTAGGCGAACCCCTAACCACAGGGTTAGCCATCTGCTTATCGCTTACCTCAGTACCAGTGAGGTTACTCTTCTTTACCTCTGTTTACTTATGTTTCC
>JBBPSY010000289.1:0-15632 GCA_038093855.1 Rugiboletus extremiorientalis
GGAAGGCCAGGTCATGCATTTCATCTTAGGTTGATGGAACAATTACTGGCAAGTCGTGGAGGAAGGCAATAATGGAATTAACTATGTACAATGATATCAAGTACATAGGACAGAAACCACAGTGCAGCAATGACAGGTACAACATGTGATGATACTACCTACTGGGGAAGTATCCCTTTGGCCATCAGCTCAAGTCAAAGAAGATCCACCTCTGCCTGCTTCAACTTTAAAGCCTCGGTGGCAGAACAGGCCCTGGCCTCCTCAAGGCGAATCTCTGCCTCCCTGTTCTGAATGAGGCGCTCATGATTTACCTGCGCATTGGCATTCTCAAGCTGCATTTTTTCGCACTCGAACTGTAGTGTTCATTCGTGATCAACATGCTTGATCTTCATGGCGAGCCGGTGGTTCTTCTCCATGGAAAGTGCAATGCGGCGGGAGTTTGTGCCGTCAGCGCTGGTGGAACCGGACTCAGCGGTGAGCTGCGACATGGTTTCGTCGAGGTCAAGCCAGATGCGCTTGCCCTTGGAGCCATTCAACGACATTGATAGAGATGAGCTGACGGGGAAAAAAGCTGTGATTTGCCGGCTTGCGTGGAACCGTGGGATGACGCAGGGCAGGAGCGAGCGGGAGTGGGGGCATGGGGGACAAAAGTGGGGACTGATGGTTGCCGCTGGAGGGGAATTCTGGCCTTGGTTGCCATGAGGGTGAAGCCGGCTTTGCGAGAGTGATAGCTCGGCGTGACGCTGTCTTCAGGGTTTGAGTCAAGGTCGAGGTCAAGGTTGAGGTCGAAGCTGTCGAGGGGATCATTGGCCTAACAAGATTAGTATATTGTGCGATTTAAAATGGTTACACACATACCTTGCACTTTCCCTTTGCAGCCCCGATCAGTTGCTTGGGGACAGGTGGGGAGTACAAATCTTTGCCGTCCATGGCTGTATCCTCACCACGCTCTTCTCGATCCCACATCATATTAAAATCGGGGTCGGGTGGGACAGGCGGGATGTAGTGGCTGGACAGGACATGTTGGGCGGGCAAGGGATGTTGGGCGGGCATGGGATGCTGTGCGGGTGAGGGATGTTGGGCAGGTGTAGGATGCTGTGCGGGCACGGGATGTTGGATGGGCATGGGATGCTGTGCGGGCGAGGGATGTTGTGCGGGCGCAGGATGTTGTGCAGGTGGGAAATAATCGGCGGGCACACAATGTTGTGCAGGCGCGGTATATTGGGCAGGCAGGGGATGTTGTGCAGGCGGGGGATGTTGAACGGCTGGGACAGACAAGGCAGGTTGGGGAGGGAGAGCCTTCTTGTTCGGGGCGACAATCTGAAGAAAATCGCTTCCCCGGGCCTTGCCAGGTTGAGAATTCGTCAGTTTGGCCATGAAGTTTGGAATGCCATTCCAAATAGCGTAGAGATTGTCGTACCACAGAAATTCGGCCGAAATCGCACTGTGAAGGTTTGGCGCATCTATGCCAGGTTGAACCCCTTGTCCTGTCTGGTGGAGTGAGCGGTAGTGTTGGACAAACATTTTTTGGAGGCTGCTCACGGGATTAGTAGCAGTGGGGGCTTGAAGCGAACAAACTTACTAGCTGAGGCAGTTTGTTACCGAGACCACAAATCTTTTTGGCATGGCGGCGAAGCGCTCCTGCCATTCTGTATCCTCACCAAAAATGAGTTGGGCAAGGACAGTGCAGATTGCAGTCTTATCCTTGCCCGATGGCTTGTCCAAGCCGTCAATTGAATGTTCTGCTTTGTTCTCAGAAAAAAGAATGTTGCAGTCAGCCGGGTGGGACTTGAGCCAAGCGACAAGCGTGTCCGTTTGCGTGTTGGTCCACTGGATAATAAACCTGTCGGACGTGGAAGTGTTGGATGGGGGTGGAGTAACAACAGCGGTAGGTACTTGGGCTCAACGGTGACCACTCCTGAATCCCCGACCATGGCCTTTGGTTGGGTGATTATCGGGTGCTGGCATTGGCGGGTAGTGTCTCTGGTGGGGGTCCATCGATGGGATTGATAACGCGCGGTGGGCAGCCTGCAGCCTCTCCAACCGGCGTGTTCAGGAGCGTTGTGCAGGCATTAAGGTTTAGACTCCGCCCATACAGTGGTGGCAAATTGGGTGCGCATTCAGAGTACATTCAGAGTGTAGTCAGAGGGAGCTCTGACTAATCGTGAGTCCCACTATAATTTTGTGCCGTCATCACCGAAATTCAGTGCAAAAACACAATGAAATTCAGATGTGGTCGGTGCCGGATCAGTGCATAATCCGCTGAAATTCATTGGTACATATCTGCCAATTTGCACTGAATTTCAGTACATTGATACACTGACTTTCACTGCAAAAATACACTGAATTTTATCACTGAATTTCATTGGGTTTACTATCCACAGTGATAAGTTACGGTGACATGACGATTTATCCAACATCACAACGCTGACATCGAAGACAGGGTGCAGAAACTACCAAGGTCGACAAAAATCTGTGCAGAGACGTAGGTGCGCCATACGTGCAAGGGGCTCGGGGCCTTGTGATCCGGGACATGCTCATCAATATTCGACGACTCCAGCTCCTTCATTGCGTTCAATGTGCGTTGTCAATGGTCACTAACAAAGACTTCTCAGTCTACACACAATTGTACACAGAACAGGCTCGAGAAGACTACATCGTGCCGATTATGATCCTGAGCCATTTAAAATAGGTTCTGTGTCGGGGAGAACGAGGTCTGAAAGATACATCCGTGTGTTCGTCACTGAGTCGCAAGTCCGTCGAATGTATTAACGGATTCAATATCGCACTTACAATATCAATAAGATCCTCTTCTCCATCCTCATTAAGTGGATCCCATGGTGGGGACGGGGTACACCACCTTGAATATATGACAGCTAACAGGCATATACATATTGATGCTCACAGTAGACTGTACTGACAAGTTATCGCCAGATGGTTCGACTTCGAGCTTGTCCCGGAAATTTCTCCTGATGTGGCCAATGGGACGTTTCAGCGTGACTTGGGGTGTGTATGGGTAATCTCCTGTCGTATCACCCGCTTTGCGAAATAATTCAGCTGAGCCGTCGATTCACCGCGTGAAGCCACCAGTCTACACGATTAACCCTTTGTGAGGCAACAATGAAGTCATCCTCAATCTCAATCAGCCACTCCTGTGGTGGGAAGTTGGCGATATTCATCTCTATACCGTGCTTGTCTAACTCTGCCTTGGGATCATAAATGTTCCCTTCCACTCGGAATTCCCCTGTCACCTTGTCGATGGGTCCATATACACCAACCTAGCAGCGAGGAGAAGACCA
Organism: Rugiboletus extremiorientalis; assembly: GCA_038093855.1. NCBI lineage: Eukaryota > Fungi > Basidiomycota > Agaricomycetes > Boletales > Boletaceae > Rugiboletus > Rugiboletus extremiorientalis. The sequence goes on from JBBPSY010000289.1 coordinate 3,300, forward strand.
TATTGAGCCATCAGGAACGCATGGGGTGTTGGGGATGAAGCTCGCCCTAATTTCGGTAAGTGGATCCCAGTTAATCTACTTGGAGGACACTTGGCGGACGAGATCAGAGTACATGCACCGCATGGTGGAAGCAGTTTGGCCATTAATCGGGAGGCCAAAATCTAATATATGCTTAGCAGGCCCTCAACGTTGCGAACTTTCTTGCAGCCCGACACAGACTCGTGGCACTGAACCTTGCCTGGGCGCTGGACTGATCATGCACAAGAGAGGTGGAAACGGTGGAACAGTTGGGCCAGTGTGCTTTAAAAAAATCCACAGAGAGTGGGGGAGAATAGATGTCCTTCAATATTGCCCTGTGAAAACTTGCTATGATTAATTGGGTCGGTGTGTGTCCACTTCTGCAGATACAAGGTACACACACGGAGACACAATACGAACGGAATTGAGACTGGTATCATAAAATATTTGTGTTAGGCCCTGTCCGTACGTGTTTCGATGTGTTCCGCTCTGTGTAGGCCAGATTTAGAGCAGCCGTAGTGCTACCTTACTGCCATCTGCTCATCTATGTGCCGCTATGTTTCTGTTTCATTGTGTTTTGTTCGGTGTAGACGTGTCCTGGTCGCTCAGGACCTAGCTCCTGTATGACGCACAATGAATCTGCTTGGCAATGTGTATCTATGCTCTGGTATGTGCAAGAACGCTCTACTGTGCGCTCTGCTCAGCTATGTGAATGTATGTCTGCCATGTATGAAAGCAAATAAAAAAGCTGTGAAAAAGCAAATAAACTGGTAAACGAGTGTCGAAGACAACCCAGGGCAAAACGGAGCATCAAAAAGTGGAGCAGATATGGCCGAAGGACGAAGCAGTGAAGGAGGAAAGTGGACTAAAGTATACGGAAGTGTCGAAGACAACCCGGCAGGCGAAACGGAAACGGAGCCCCGAGAAGTGGACCAATGTGGCGGAAGGACGAAGCGGTGAAGGAGAACTCGAAAGTGGCGAGATGGAGAGTGGAGCGGCCAGAGAAGACGGCAAGGGCGAGAGTGAGGATCGTAGACACTCAATACATGATTCCATCAGCATGCACGGCTTTTGACCAGTCTTTCTTGGTAGGCTATGTTTCTAGTAAGTACTGATGACAAACAATAAAAAAGGAGGGAGCGTACAATCGTGGCTGCCTCTTGATTGTATAACTATCATTCTTTGTCAGCAGCCTGTTTTCGGGTAGACTGGAGTACTAAATACTGTACCTCCCGTTGTTCTGGGGAGAGTTCTCCCCACCAGTATGCCTCAAATTCATCCTTTGTGCCCTTCTTCACTTGCTTTACCCATCGCCGAGCGCAAAGGTTACTATACGAACATATCCTGTCATGATCACTTAAAAGACTGGTAAGAATGGGTGACGCACCGGCCAGTCCGTTCTGAAGAGATTCGCATCTTCCCTTTTGTTTTTTGTTCTTGCTGACCTACCTTTTTAGTCGGTGCTGGCTTCTCCTGTGAGTCCACATTCTCTTTTGGAGAGTCGGATGGAGGAAGGTCAGGGATATGAACGCTGGCTGTCATCAATGAAGACCGCGAGCTACCGATGCAATCATAAATTGACGTCATGAAATCTAGGCCCACTTACAGAGGGTTTTTGATGCGCAATTTGATACTTGGCTTATTGCCAGTCTCAGGCTGGTGTGTGGTTTTGGAATTGCCACCAACACCACTGCTATTTCCGAGTTCAGTGAGGGCGCTGGCAGCCTTTTCCCTCTCGGTGCGTTCCTTCTCTGCAAGGGCCTTTGCGGCCTGTTCCCTCTCAGTGCGTTCCATCTCGGCGCGTTCCTTCTCCGCGAGGGCCATCGCAGCCCACTCCTTCTCGGTGCGTTCCTTCTCCGCGAGGGCCTTTGCGGCCTGTTCCTTCTCGGCCTGTTCCCTCTCAGTGCATTCTGTCTCAGCGAGGGCCTTTGCGGCCTGTTCCTTCTCCATGACTTCCTTCTCTGCGAGGGCCATCGCAGCCCGTTCCCTCTCAGTGCGTTCCATCTCGGCGCGTTCCTTCTCAGCGAGGGCCTTTGCAGCCCACTCCTTCTCGGTGCATTCCTTCTCCGCAAGGGCCTTTGCAGCCTGTTCCCTCTCAGTGTGTTCTGTCTCAGCGAGGGCCTTTGCGGCCTGTTCCTTCTCCGCATCTTCCTTCTCCGTGAGGGCCATCGCAGCCCATTCCTTCTCGGTGTGTTCCGTCTCGGCGTGTTCCTTCTCGGCGAGGGCCTTCGCAGCCTGTTCCTCATAATCAAAGTCAACGAGCAGCTCAGTTGACGAGCCTGGCTCGTAATCAATCTCGAAATCCATAGGCATCAGCTCTTCTGCAGCAACGACGTCGGATTCTACCAAAACGGAAAGAAAAGTTAGCGCAGATATAGGCTGACAAGTAAAGAATACTTTTTGCTCGTTTGCAAGATGTCAACTCGATCTTGACTTTGCTGCTTGATCCCTTCCGCTTCCGCTTCTTTAAATTACCCTCAGGCTGGTCATCGTCATCATTGTCGCCGTCGTCGTCCTCTTCATTACCCGGCAATTTCTCACTAGTACTCCCTTTGGCTTTGAGAGTGCCATCTCCATTCAGGTAAGCTCGTTTCCATCCTGGGTACGTGATAGTAGCCAAGTCCTCTAGTTTCCATCCATCATTACATAGCCTCAAAAGTGGCCAATCTGTGATCATGATATCACGTAGTCGTTGGCGTGCTGTCGCAGTCGCACGTTTCCAGGAGACGGGTGCAAGTTTGTCGCGGGCAAGATCTTCCCACACACTGCGCATGGTCCCTCGAACGTCCCTGATTCTCTGTGTGGTGAGCGGCTGTCCTCTGTGTGGTGAGCGGCTGTCCTCTGTGGTCCTCCATGTATGATGTATTACTGGCCTTGTAATTTTCGGGTTGTTTCTTCCATGTATCCCAGTCGGACTTGTTTCAGAACTTGACGGCAGGATGAGTCTCGGGCGTAGGCTCTTCGGTCTTGCTGACGGCTACATGTTTCTCAGTCGCAATGGGTCCACGTAGGTTCGGCATAACCTTGGGAAGAGCCTGTTACGGTAGAGCGGTCCCCCTCCCCTTTTTCCTCCTTCCTTGCCCACTGGTACAATACCTAACACCACTTACTCTACAATTACCATAGGCGAACCCCTAACCACAGGGTTAGCCATCTACTTACCGCTTACCTCAGTACCAGTGAGGTTTATATTCCTTTGTCTTTGTTTACTTATGCTTTCCTTTCTGCGCCACTGCCCAGAGCAGTGTTGCCCTTTGTCCCTCCTTGGTTCCCCTCGGCCCCATGGCCTCCGCGGGAACCTCGGACTTCCATTTATACTCTTAGCGCATGCCAGCCTCATTGCTGCTGCGCACCCCTTTCGACTGGCATGCTTGCATGTCCCCTTTTGTCTGTTCGCACTCAACCACACCATTGTGGAAGTGCCTCCTTTCTATTTCCAGCGCATCCCTTGAGGATACGCTGGATCCTTTCCTCTTCCAGCAGATACATGACCATGGTCCGTGCTAGTGTACAGCCACTCGTGTACACTATATAAACCCTGGTGGGACTGGCTGGAAACCCCAGCTAGTTCTACGCAATCCACGCGTATCTACTGGCATCCAGAGAGCTCGCTTCGCCTTCGACACCTCAAGGCTCCGCTTACTCTTCTGTGGTCTAAAGGTCGCCCCAAGACCTGCTAGCTGAGTTCTGGACCTAGGGCCAAGGGCTTCCGTATCCTTGTTGTCCAGTGACGTCCCGACGACAGCTATCTCTTTGGCTTGCCACTGAGATACCGTGTGCATCGTAACAAAAGAACTAGCTACTTCTACACCCGGGGTCGCTATTAAGCTTCCCCACTAGGCAACACGGAGGAAGACTCGAGATACGACGATCTCTCTCCCGAGGATCGTGCCTTCTACCTTGAACAAGACAGAAAAGGAAAACTCACGCTTAAGCAGATAGCGGATAACGAAGCCCAGGTCCAAGAACGACGACTCCCCGGTTCCTCCTCCCTTTCAGTCGCTGAAAGAGAAGCCGCCGAAGTCGCTCGCTGGGAGACTACCCGCATCGAACGAAAGCGCTCTCAAGAGTCCTCTCCTTCCCCTGTCCCCGCACCCACCCCATCTCTTAGTCACTCCACGAAAAAGTCCAGCAGGCCCGGATTTAATCTGACAAGCAGTCACCCACACCCAGGTGCTGGTGTAACAATTCCTGGGAGCAGGTCTGAGTCCTGTAGAAGGCTCACCGAAATTCCTGCGTCTGGTACCGCCCTCACAGAAAAAGGAGCATTAATCCCAGACCCTGACGTAATCATCCACGGGATTGACTCTGACGTCGAAGAAGATTCTGAAGACGACGACATGGGCAAAGAGTCACTACCCCGCGACTTCTCCGGACGAGTAGAAGATGCTAACTGGTGGCTGCAAGCAATGGCAGCTTGGTGCCAGATTAAGCACGACAAGTTGGATGACGCCGAAATTGTTACCACGGCGTTAGCTAAGATGGGCGAAGGACAAGGCCACATTTTCGCTGAAGGATACTATGCGAAACTCGCCAAGCCAGTCACCTACCCCGGCTTCGACACCTGGAAAACCTTCGCTGAAGAATTCAGGAAGGCCTTCTCGGCCAAGAACGAAGCCGTGGACGCCCGAAGAAAGCTCCGCAACCTCAGAATGAAGGGACTATCCGCCGAATCACTTAAGGACTACACCACGCAGTTCAACCTACTCCTTGGACTATCCAGCATCTCCGATCAGAACATGATCAACGACGCCTATTGCCAGGGACTGCATTACTCCTTAGTCGGCGATATCCTTCGCGGAACGGAGCCCACCACGCTAGACGGATGGATGACCGCTGCCAGTAACCACACCCAAGCGTATGAATGCCTCCGAGACTTCCGTCGAGGAGGATTTCAATCCGCGCGACACGACCCCAATGCGATGGACGTAGACAGGATCAACCTCACCGGGCCCAAACGGGCACGTCATAACCGAGATCGACTCTGCTATATCTGTCACAAACCGGGATGCATTAGCCGAAATTACCCAGGGCATAGAAACTACAGACAGCCCATGCAGCGCAAAAGTTCCACTCCGAATCCATCCACTTCCTCGACTTCTACCCCGAAGAAACCAGAAAGGTTCAGAACCGTGCAGACAAGTGCCTCCTCCTCCAACGATCCCTTAGACGCCTACATAGCCGATCTGGAGGGAGGAAAGAAAGATAGGAAAGAGATCCTTCGGGTTCTCAAGGAATGCTATGATGAAGACGCCGAAGAACCACACGCCACCTATGAGGATGAACAAGTCAACCGCATTTGTGTGGGCAAGGATTTTTAGAAAGGAGACTCGCCGCAACGTCTTGCTCTCCTACCCTCCCAACTGTAATAGTATCGAGAAATGAGAAATCCGTGTTCGTACCAGTTTCTCTTTCTCCAGTTGGGAGCAAATCCGTTGTCACCGCCCCCGCCCTCATAGACTGTGGAGCCACCTCGTGCTTCATCGATTACGCATTCGCCAAGAAACATAAACTGCCATTCACTCGCCTTACTAAGCCGGTCACCGCTATGAACGTGGACGGAACCATTAACAAGATGGGGATGATAACCCATAAGGTCCGCCTACATATCCAGATTGATGAAGACGAGGAAGATCGGGACTTCCTCGTACTCTCCAGTGGTAAACAACAGAGCATCATTCTAGGAATGAGTTGATTAGGAGACCGAAACCCAACGATCGATTGGAGTAGTCGGAAGGTGTCCGTAAAACCTCCATCGTTGGTCAAAAGGAAGCGCAACGGCCAGGAAGCCCTAGCACAACGATATTTGCTGAGGTATCTAGACCTCGACATCAACAACAGGCTAGCCAAAGCCTACAGGACACGTTTCGAAAGGATGCCCGCTCACATCCGAAAGATTACGTTGTCGACCACGCTGGCCCAGGAGACGGCCAAGATCACGAAAACCATTCCAAAGGAGTACCAGCAATTCGCTGATGTGTTTATTGATGAAGAGGCAACCGAATTACCACCATCCTGGCCCTTCGATCATGAAATCAAGTTACTCCCCTCGTTCGTCCCAAAGCGTGCTAAGAACTATTCCCTCAACCCCGACGAAATCAATGCTTGTCGAAAGTTCGTAAACGAGAACCTGGCAAATGGGAAAATCCAACCGTCCACATCACCTCAGGCAGCTCCCTTCTTCTTTGTGGCGAAGAAAGATGGGAAGCTCCGTCCCTGCCAGGACTACCGATATCTTAACAGTCACACGGTCAAGAACGCTTATCCCCTCCCGCAAATCTCTGACCTCCTCAACAAGCTGAAAGGATCGTCCATCTTCACCAAGTTAGATGTTCGATGGGGTTATAACAACGTCCTGGTCAAACCCGAAGACCGGTGGAAAGCCACTTTTATCACACCGTTCGGGCTCTTCGAGCCGACGGTTATGTTCTTTGGAATGTGTAACTCGCCTGCCACGTTTCAGGCATACATGGACGACGCCTTCGCCAATTATATCGCGGAAGGCTGGCTCGTCATCTACATGGACGATGTCCTCATCCACTCCTCCGATCCAGAAACCCACCGAGCGCGCACAGAAAAGGTCCTACAACGATTCCGAGAACAACATCTCTATCTCAAACCCGAGAAATGTTCTTTCGACATGACCGAAGTCGAATACCTCGGACTCGTTGTCTCTAAGGACAACATTAAGATGGATCCCACGAAACTAGCAGCCATTGAGGAGTGGACTGCACCAAAAGACGTCAAAGCCGTCAGATCGTTTATCAGGTTCTGCAATTTTTATCGCAAGTTCATCCCCGCATTTTCTGACATATGCAAACCCCTTCACGACCTCACGCGCAAAGGCGCACCCTGGACCTGGGGAACCGACCAAGAGAGAGCATTCCGAACACTGAAGAACGCCTTCCTCAAGCAACCCATTCTGCGGACTCCCGATGTATCCCAACCCTTCTTCGTCATGACGGACGCCTCCCTCACCGCCGCTGGCAGCGTCCTCATGCAGAAAGATGTCAACGGAGACCTTCACCCCTGTTCCTACCTCTCCAAGACTTTCGGGTCCGCGGAGCGGAACTACGACATCTATGATCGGGAGCTTCTTGCTGTCATTATGGCCCTAGAGGAATGGCGTCAATACCTACGGGGAACGGGTCATCCAGTCTCAGTCCTAACTGACCACAAAAACCTGACATACTTCTGCGAACCTCGGAAGTTGTCTCGTCGCCATGCTCGTTGGCAGATGTTCCTACAAGACTACGACCTGACCTTTACCCATCTTCCAGGCACTGCCATGGGACCCGCCGATGCCTTATCGCGGAAGGATGACGTCGACACTTCTAACGACAACACCGCCCTTCAAGTCCTTCCCGATGAGGTCTTCGCTCGCTCCCTCGACCTCGCCATCGCCGAAAGGATCGCTCTCTCAACCCCATCTGATCCTATCGTGGTATCTGCTCTCCAAGCTATGCACGAAGGATCCTCGCTCCTCCCCAGGGCCCGACCAGACGATTGGGCGTTCGACGGACAAAATCTCACTTACCTCAGGCGTACATATATCCCCGAGGATTGCCGCGAACCCCTTGTCTCCAGTATCCACAATTCGCACCACGGAGGACATGCGGGCTTTGCCCGGACGCTCGCCTTGCTGTCCCATGATTATTGGTGGCCCGGGATGTCCACCTTCGTTCGTCGGTATATTGCCGGCTGCACCCCTTGCCAGCAGATGAAAATTAACACCCACCCAACGAAGCCCCCCTTATCCCCAATCGCTACCACCGCCACCCGCCCGTTCCAGCACATCTCCATGGATCTCATCTCCGGCCTTCCCCCGACGGCGGCGGGCCTGGACTCTGTGCTGGTCGTGGTGGACCACGGCCTTACCTGGGGGGTGATTCTTATGCCTTGCTCCAAAAATATCTCTGCCGAAGGGGTCGCCAAGCTATTTTTCACTCATGTATTCCCAAGGTTCGGGCTACATGACCGCGTAATCTCCGATCGTGGACCACAGTTCGCCTCCACCTTCGCACTTGAACTCTCCAAACTCCTGCACTACGATGTCGCTCTCTCCACCGCATATCACCCTCAGACTGATGGAGAAACCGAACGCGTAAATCAGGAGTTGGAAACCTTTCTAAGGTTGTTTTGCCAGGAAAACCCTTCTGGATGGGTCGACGTTCTCCCTATGGCCGAATTTCATCACAACGCCATGACTCATTCCACCACCAAACAATCCCCTTTCTTCCTTCTTATGGGATACCAGCCTTGCTCCTATCCGAAGATCGGGCCCACGTTCGTACCAGCACTGGCCGACCGCCTCTCCCTTCTTAGTTCCGCATGGGACGAAGCGAAAGCTGCGCTAGAAAACTCCCAACGAATCATGGCGTCTCGATCACATCGGAAATTCGAACCCTGGAAGAAAGGTGACCGCGTTTGGCTAGAGGCGACCAACCTCCCCTTATCGTCCAATCGGAAGCTGTCCCCTAAAAGACACGGACCCTTTACCATCACGAAGGTCATTTCTGCTCTCGCCTACAAATTGGAACTTCCCACTTCATGGCGAATACACCCGGTGTTCCATGCCTCCCTTCTCTCCCCATTTGTCGAAACCGATGAACACAGCCCCAACTTCTCTCGGCCACCACCTGATCTGGCGCGTTCCGAAGAAGATTACGAATTAAGCCACATCATCGGACACAAGGGGAAAGGAAGGACACGGCGCTATTTAGCTGCCTGGAAAGGATATCCTATCTCCGAGGCGACTTGGGAATCTGAACCAAACTTCGCCAACGCCAAGGAGATACTCCAGGAGTATAAAGACCTGAAGGGCCTTTAGGACTCCACCATGTCCCAACCTTCCTACTGCCACCAGATAGCAGCAGCGCTCGGAACCAACGCCTACACCCTCGCCTACCTCCGTCGTACTTTCATCACCGTCAAGGACATTGAAGTCGTTTCCCCTCGCTCCCCCGTTACCAAGAGCAAGTTGCTCAAAGAAATCAACTCCGCCATCGAACACCGCACCACCCATAGTTGTTTCTGCCGTGACCAGTATTGTCCCATCCACACCCCGTTTTGAAAACCCCTCATGACTGATGAACTCCCCAACCTTGACGTACCCGCCGAGCCCCCTGTCCGAGTCCACCACCTTAGTCCCCACCTCCGACGAGTCGTCTTCGCCATCACCATCCAGACCCGTTCCCTTGACCAGCATGTACGCCACCACTGGGCGCTCTCCACCAGTGTTGTCCTCTTCCAGCTCGTCGAACTCTTCTGACAGATTGTCCTCCTCGGAACCCTCTTCGCAAACAACGACGCTAGATACGGAAGCAGCCCCAGAGACTCTGGCCTCGCAGAGGTACTCCTTTCTATCCGAAATGGAGTTCTGGACCTCCTCTACTCGGCAGGCTTCGCCACCCTCGTCAATGACATCCCAGCAGCTGATATGGCCTTTATCACCCGCCCCATACTCCTGGCCGCCACCCCCACTGAACGTCACCACTACCTCTCCCCCACCGTCGTCTTTCCTAATCCCCGAGTCTACCAGGGAGGGAACGCAGCTGGGGTCGACGAGCGACGGTCCACCCCTTCTCCTCATCCCGTACCACCCCCCATCACCTTCTGGGACAGAGTCAGCGGATGTTCCACGGAGGCCCAAGAGGAGGAAACACCGACACGCCAGGCCACCCCCTTCCCCTCCATCACCGACACCGTCGAGAGGGTCCTCACTCCTAACGTCCCTCGAGCCATATCTCCTGCCAGCTCCACGGGGGCAACGGTCGAGTTTGGGGAGAACAATGATGAGGGGCCGACCACGAGAGAGCGGTTCAACTCCTTCATCAGCGGAATCATCAATGACCTGGCACAGGACTTTGACGCCCTCAGGGTTGATACGCCATCACCACCGCCACCTTATCCCGACCGCCCAGTGCGACCCTCGTCGGGGCCCATCCGCCCTCTCCGCTTTGCACGACCCGAACAACGACCCTCTGCCCCAACTACCCCTGCCACCACTACCCATCGTCTCCGCCGCGTCGGCGTCATCACTTCTCTCCGCCAACTTCGTACGGGACATGCCGCGTCCACCCCCCATACCCATCCAGTCTCCAACTCCGCGACCCCTTCTTCCCCTCCAGGACTCAATGTCTCCCCCATGGAGCGAAGAAGAAATCGCCGATGTTATAGGTGTCATGAATGCGGGCATGTGCGTCGCAACTGCCCCCTTGGAGATAGCGACGATCCCAACGACATGCTACCCATCCCGTCCCACTTGGCCTTCCTCCACGAACCCCCCACCACCACTGCCTCTTCCTCCTCTTCCAATCTATCTTGGGGAGGAGGAGATGACTACGAGGTCAACGAGGGAGACCTATCCGGACCCGATAGGGACTAGTGGACTACAGGGGTCGTCCACCCTAGGAGAGGGTAATGTTACGGTAGAGTGGTCCCCCTCCCCTTTTTCCTCTTTCCTCGCTCACTGGTACAACACTTAACCATAACTTACTCTACGATTACCCTAAGCGAACCCCTAACCACGGGGTTAGCTATCTACTTACCACTTACCTCAGTACCAGTGGGGTTTACATTTCTTTATCTCTGTTTACTCATGCTTTCCTTTCTGCGCCACTGCTCGATGCAGTGTCACCCTTTGTCCTTCCCTGGTTCCCTCGGCCCCTCGGCCTCCACGGGAACCTCGGACTTCCCTTTATATCCCTTGCGCATGGCAACCTCATTGTTGCCTCGCATCCTCTTCTTTTGGCATGCAAGCATGCCCCTTTGGTCGGTTCGCACTCAACCTCACTATTGAGGAAGTGCTCCCTTTCTATTCCTGACATATCCCTTTGGGACATGTCAGGCCTTTACTTCTTCCAGCAGATACATGCTCCTGGTCCGTGCTAGTGTACTGCCACCAATGTACACTATATAAACCTTGGTGGAACCAGCTGGAAACCCCAGCTAGTTCTATGCAATCCACGCGTATCTACTGGCATCCAGAGAGCTCGCTTCGCCTTCAACACCTCAAGGCTCCGCTTACTTCTCTGTGGTCTAAAGGTTGCCCCAAGACCTGCTTGCTAGAGTTCTGGACCTAGGACCAAGGGCTTCCGTATCCTTGTTGTCCAGTGACGTCCCGACGACAGCTATCTCTTTGGCTCACCACTGAGATACCGTGTGCGTCGTAACAGGCCCTCAATGAAGAGGACATGATACGAGCATAACTTAGGTGAAGTAGAACTAGGGGAACTCAGGAGAGTCCCAGTCTCTGAGAGGGGAGCAAAGAGACACCAGTAATCACAGATTGATTGCGTAGAACTAGCTGGGGATTCCAGCTGTCCTGCAGGGGTATTTATAGTATAGGATATCTAGCACGGACCACTAGTGTGTACTTGACAGGTATAGTAAGAGGAGGCATACTCCCTAATGGAGTGTGCTGGAATAGGAAAGAGAATACATATGAGGATGTACTACCAGAAGGAGTGCACCCGAGAAGGAAAGGTAAAGTGTTTGTAAAGGTTAAAGGCCTGGAGGCTCCAAGGAGTTCCACGGAAGTCCGAGGAGGCTGCCAGGAAGGGAAAGATCCTCATTCCACAACTGAGGTGGTTGACGAGTCAAGCCGGGAACGGAGGCAAGCACACGGTGCAAGCCTAGACGGTGAGACAACATTGTATCCGTTATTGGCAATGCCGAATGTGGAAGGGATTCACCTGATGGGATAGGCTATCAGGGAATGGAAGCATCTCGGGGTGATGCGAATGTGGGGTCGTGGAAGTCTGATGGTGAGAGCGAGGACAGAGTCCGAGCGAGCGAAACAGAGTCCAAGATGACTCAAGGATGTCCGATCAAGAAGGCGACAACAGATCGCGAGAAGTACCGAGTGATGCCTTATCGGGAATGATGGTATGCGTTGCAGACGCGGGACAAAAGGGAGACCAGAAATGACAGTGATGGGCACGAGCCCGAGTGTTACGGTAGAGCGGTCCCCTTCCCCTTTTTCTTCTTTCCTTGCTCACTGGTACGATACTTAACCTTACTTACTCTACGATTACTCTAGGCGAACCCCTAACCATAGGGTTAGCTATCTCCTTATCACTTACCTCAGTACCAGTGAGGTTTACTTCTCTTTATCTTTGTTTACTTATGCTTTCTTTTCTGCGCCACTGCCCAGTGCAGTGTCGCCCTTTGTCCTTCCTTGGTTTCCCTCGGCCCCATGGCTCCGCGGGAACCTCGGACTTCCCTTTATATCATCTTGCGCATGGTAGCCTCATTGCTACCTCGCACCTACTTCTTCCGGCATGCTTGCATGCCTCTTTTGTCAGTTCGCAC
>JBBPSY010000290.1:0-15556 GCA_038093855.1 Rugiboletus extremiorientalis
TATCAAATCGTGCCTTTGAAGCCAATGGGTTCGACCATGTTAATCCTAAAGTCAGAAGCCATTCACGCCGTTGCTGTAATGCGACGTAGAATGTTTTGTCTAATTGTTATCAGTCAGTATCTTGTTCCGTGAGTTGAGAAGACTTACTCTCTTCAGTGCGCAACGCGAGCTCCACTGTGGCAAGTTCAGCACCATACCAATGACAAAGGTTGTCAGCTTCCATGCCCAAATGCCGGCGCTCTTCTAAGCATCGGTCACGCTTGAGCATTGCGCGGATCCCATTGCGAACATCTCAGTCGTCTATCCATCGTGGAATATCACCCATGGATGGCGAGATCCACACGTCCTCCATCAAAGACTGGTGGTTTCGCAGTTCATTGAGCTTGGTCGGCAGTGGTGTTGGGAGTGGAATGGATGATGTGGGATCATAAAGCCTCTCCAGTTGCTCGCAATATGAATTGAACTTGCGGATAGCACTCATGAGGGCGGGCTGTCATTTCGCGATTGCCTTCTGCGTTTGTTGATGGAGTTTTGTCCCTGAAATAATTTGCACCAAGATCAGAAGCCTCGTGGCACTACAAAGATCCAATTATTACCTAATGCTTGCTGTGCTCCACCAACCGCTCGGTCTAGTTTATCCCATTCGAAGAAACTCCCAATGGCTCGTTTTCTGATGTTGATTTTCAAGTCCCGCACCAAGAGGAGGATCCGTACGAAATCGAGACTGACGCCTTTGAGTTCAGGGAATTTGTCGCGAACATTAAGGGATGCATAGAGAGCATCTACCTTCGTCATCAAGCGGTCGTGTGTCTGTTCCAGACTGCCCAGTGCATCCAGCGTGTCATCAGAGACATTCTCCTTCCCTATGGTAGTTTTCGCACCCTGAATGGCCCTGATGGTGGTGTCGATGTCAGCTTGAAGTACCAAAACAGCATCAAGTTCTTTCTTTAGGCATGCTGGTGCATCTGGTAACCATCATGGTTACATACAACGTAAAAAGCCAGGAATAAAGTAACAACGTACAAGCTCGAATTGACAATTGGGACTCCTTCTGAGAAGCCCATTGGGTCCCGAGCTCCTCGACGGGGACTCCACAATCCACGATCTGATCTTGCGCCACTCAGCCTTGCTCTTGCACTCTGCGCCGAAGCCTCCATTTAATCCACTCCCCCAAGTCATCTCGCATCTCTACTCCGATTGCCACGGCTTGACGATCGATCAACCAAATTCGTCGTTGTCGCTAATTTAGTTCTATTAGTATTGAGTGCATCAACGTTGCAGATCTTACCGAGGAGGAGCGCTCGATTCCAATCAACTTAATCAGACACGACCAAAGACATTCGGTACCTTCGCCGTCTGAGAGGCCTAGACCGACCACCATGCGCAGATTGTATGTAAGCTGGCAAGCCCACTCATAACCATATGCATGCATTGCAGTCGTGGCGAAATGGAGACGCGACACGGTGTGTTGGGGAAATATATTGTACTAACATTGTCAGTATCATGTTGTGACAATGAACGAATGACTTACCAGCGAAAGAGATCGTTCAACAACACATCCAATATCATATAGAGTGACCACCGTGGCCTGGGACGGCAACAAAGTGAAGAGATGGTTAACAAGTGCAAAGACATACTTCTGCTGCTCTCCAGGCGAGTCTATGTTTGTGAAGAACAACGGTATGTCATGGCGGCAGATCAGCGCCATGAGGCCTGTGTCATCGAAGCTGTCCATGGAGGCCTTCTGCTTCTTCCCATCGGCGGCTTCGTAGGAGGCTTCGCAAGAGTCGATCGTGTCGTCAGGCACCACTGGCTCGCAGGTTTTGTGCGGTTTCTTCCTTTGCTCCTCGATATGCGCACCCATTTCATCAACCTGCTGTTTAGGAAGGAAGTATCCTGGTTCATAAAATGACGGGCTATCACCAGCAGACCGGCAATGGCAGTGATGGAAATTTCCATCTGTAGCGACATGGATATCGCCACCATCAGCAGTTGACCTACCGAAAACGGTTCCTCCAAAGCATGCTGGACATCGTTGGACGAGAATAGATGCACAGCTTCCAGGGGTAAGTGGTTGCTTGCAGGAGGCGGAAACTTTGGAGGTGGAAGCGGACGTAGGACTGTTGTGCACGGCCATTGCGGGAGAGAGGTGGTGGGGCGTCATGAATTGCAAACACTGAATAGGCGTGCGAGGAGTCGAAATTGGTGTGGTCGGGAGGGCTTGGGCTTTCGCAACCCTTACGCGATCACGACAGGCTTGGAGGGCAGCCTCAATTCTCTGGTCCACTTCCACCTGGAGAATGTCATACCACTGAATGGCAGATCCCAGACTGCGTCGGAAGGGTTCCTGGATCGCCGCTCCCTGTATTTCAGTTAAGTGCAATCCAAGTGTAGTGATAGACAGGCGCATACATTCTTATCAACCATCCGAAACCCACGCCGAACGTAGTGTGTATGTAGCGCGGAAGCAAGTGCATTGATGGCATCACACGACCGCTCAAAGAGTGCTCGATAGAATGCCAGTAACTCGACAGAGACAGCCATACGAGGCTGGGATGGGGCAGTGGGAAAAAACCGAACTGAAGGAGCACCTGAGCCACCGTTGCGCACTCGCAGCTCATGACATCAATAGTAGTAAAATCTGGATGATGTTAGGGCTTCTGAATGGAACCAGGATGACATACACTCATGGTCGAAATGGAGAGCAAGTAGTTGAGTAGATTTGCGCAGGCAGCTGTCAATCTGGCAGAGGGAGATGGACTGCGGGTTTGGTGCCAGCGGTTTCCCAAGTGTTCTGGACATATAATGCAGGTGGGGCAAAACAAGAGTCGGAATGAGCTCCTTCCAATTTGCATACAAACGCTCGGCAGTTGCGTCAGGAAGGACACGCCGGCATGACTTTGCGGTTTGTGTTTCAGGTCCATGGCTCAGATTGTGAACTTCCTGGATCGTCTGTTCGTGAGCATCATGGATGATTACCTCTGGTTCAGCATCGCTGGGAATGTAGTCGTCGTCCCCAGGGTTGAGGTCTGCAGTGAAGTCATTCATGTCAGTGTCCAAGGCATCATTGGCAAGGATGTCGTCATTCTCTTTGACAGCGTCTGTACCGTTGTTTTGGAGTTGCGCGAGTCGTTCCAGTAGCCGTTGACGTTTGCAGGCTTGACCAGGGATCTCCACAAGCCTCTGTGTCTGATTCTTGTCCCTAGGACATTTTGGACTTTCAAAATGTTTGCCAAGACCACGCGATGTGATCTGGGCATGTCGAGTGCCAGCTGACATGGGTATGTCGTGGAACAAAAGGTGCAATAGCACATGGCTGCGAAGAGCGATCTGCACAGCACATCCGCGAGGAACGAAGTAGGAGTGCTTGTGGAGGTCTTTCTGGAGTCGTTCTTGGTGACATGGGTATGTTGCGGAACAAAAGGCATGGTAGCACGTGGCTGCAGGGAGCGAAGCAGGGGTGCTTGTGGAGGTCCGATGAGGTCTGCAAGGAGTGACGGGAGGCGTGCATAGTGTTACGTTCGTACCGAAGTACTAACGTAGAACTTGGTCAAGTGTAGGGTCAAGGGTTCCTCAAGGGATGAGGATGTTTCGATGTCGTAGGGTCAAGGGTTCGTCCTTGTCTGAACGTCAGTTCGAGACAAGATGAGAGCGTACACTTCAGAAGTGGTACGATTGACTTATAGATGCTGCACACTTCAGAAGTGGTGCAGACGACTTATAGAGGTCCTGGGGTTTGGAGGGACTACGAGGTAGATTGCCAAGTAGGTCAAAGTTAGAAAATACAGCCAGACAGACGGCAGGTTTATATACGTTTCTGAGATGAAAGATAGAAGCTGGTAGAAGCTTATGGAACATGGAGGAAGAATCGCTGACCGAGCAAATGATGAGTAAGGCGGATGGGAGGGGAGGTTGGTCAGCGATAAGGAAGATTACTAAGGGAAGAGTACAGCCTCTCGGTGAGTCGACATGAGGCTCTAGTAATACAAGGAAAAATAGAAGGGAGACGACGAAAAAGAACAAATCGTAACATTACCCCCATCGTATGATCAAGTCATCGACGAAGAAACTAACAAACCCTTTACTAGAACGCGCCGTATGACGCCCCGGGGGAACCGGTGATGTTACCCCAACCTACATTGTCAATGGCGTCATCGTAATCTCCTCCTGCGGCTCCAGGGGGCGTAGGGGGTCGTGAGTTCCTGCGGACAGGAGCGGGAGTAGGAGAGGTAATTGGTCGAGAAGTCCGTCGGGAGGAACGTCCCCGAGTAGAGATGCAGGCTGAGCGAGAGGTAGTGGGGGACTGGTTCGACCTGGTAGAGGAGGAAGAAGAGGAGGATTGGCGGCGAGGAGGAGGAAGACGACGGAGAGGGCAGACGGCTTGCGTGTGGCCGGGATGCCATAAGAGACAGATAGGACATTGATAGAACCGACAGTCAACGCGAATATGCCCCAACTCGTGGCATTCGAAACATGCCTTGTGGTAGCAATGGTGAGTGGGGGAGATAGCGTATCGCTGGTAACGGGTCCCTCCGTTCCATCGGACTTCGGCTAACTCCAGGGCGTCAGCTTCTGTTACGATTCACTCTTTTCTCTCTTAGTATCATTCTTTTTCTAACAAACTCTTCATCGCCTAGTACAACGGGTCTTATACCTGTACTCCAGGTAGACCTTACAAGGCTTAGTGTTTGAACTACGCTAAAGATTCTCAACTCTTTCAAACGACCCCCGCTGACTAATATTCTTTCTACCGGATTCCAAAGGATTCCTTTCGCTTAGTCAGCTTAATCCCTTATCTCTTATCTTGTTATCTCTTATCTTGCTGAACCTCTTATCTTTTCAGTCAGCGACCTTCTTTTGTTCTATTAACTTCTATTGGAAGTTCTATCGCTTAGTCATACCCTAATCTTTTACTTATATAAAGGGGTATTGTAACTTGTAGCGATTTCCTAACTTTGACCTACTGGGAATACCACCTAGTATCCTTGGAACCTCCTTCGAACCCTCGGACTTCTATAAGTCGTCTACACCACTTCTGAAGTGTGTAGCATCTATAAGTCAATCGTGCCACTTTTGAAGTGCACGCTCTCGTCTTACTTTAAACTGTCGTTTAAGTAAGGACGAACCTTTGATCCTTCGAACCTTCGAACCATTCTCCATCTCTGGGAGAATTCCTAGTCTTAGTCTTCGTCTCGAACTAATGAACTCGTTTCGCGACGAACCCACGACCCTTCAATCCCCAGTCTTTGTCAGGACTATCCTCGAATGCCTTTTGAAACGTCCTCGCTTCGAGCTAGGCTTACCCAGTCGCGTCTCGGACGTAACAGCTTCAGCTTGGGTGAGGGGTTCCGAGGAGGCGGAGATGGGAGTACGCGCGGCGGGGGAGGGGGAGTTGGGGACAGTAGGGATGGCGTCGGGGGAGGCGTTTAGTTCTGACGGGTATCGGTCCAGGTTGTCTAGAAATTCGCCCATCTCGAGCTGGTAGAACGCTATGCGTAGGTCTCCTATGATATTGTCAACTGCGGCGGCGGTTTGTTCCTGCACTAGGTCCACTCGGGCATTCAAAGTGCGGATGCGGGGGGAGGAGAACTGACGGATACAATGAGCTTGGAGATAGGCAGAATAGAGGACACGTAGGGGGGAACCGATGTCGAGGTGAGCCTCGATGGGAATGGCGAGTTGGGAGCTTCTAGCTGCAGCGTCAAGGCGATTTACGTAATTGCTATCTGGGAAGGAATCCCGGAGATGGTGGGCGTAGAGAGGGAGGTCGACGGATTCGACGGGGGTAGGGGAAGAGGGGGCTAATCGTAAAGGAAAGGAGAGTCTACTAGCTAGAGGTGCAGGGAGATGAGAAGATTCCCATCCGGGGGAGGGTATGGTGGAAGAGGGTTCGTCTATAGTAGAGTCCATAACAGAGGAAACGGATGAAATAGAGGGGGTCGGGTAGGTGATGGCCATGGGGGGAATGTTGTATTCAAAGGAGTCGGGGCAGTCGGTGCAGGGCATGGAAGAAGTGGGGACTAAGGAGGGAATGCGACTGGGTGAAGTTTCTTATAGTTTCGGAGAGCCGACGGGGCATTCTTCAAACTCCATTCGGGTATCCAGGAATCTTCTTCGGCAGTGTATCCTTTCCATCGGATCAGGAAGAAGCGGTGAGAAGGGGGACCACGATGTCGTATGGCCTTCTCGATTTCGTACTCTTCTTCTCCATCGATTAGGTCAGGTGGTGGAGCTGGGAAGTTTGCTCTGTAAGTCTCATTCCATTTGTAGGGGGTAAGAAGTGATGCGTGGAAAACAGGGTGTATTTTCCATGTCTTGGGTAGGCGGAGTTTGTACATGATCGGGGATAGTACTTCCGTGATCGTGAAAGGTCCTTCGCATTTCGGGAGGAACTTGGAGGGGAGGAGGGAGCATTTCAGGTTTTTGGCTTCGAGCCAAACCTTGTCTCCTTTGGCGAAGGGTTTGAATCCTTTAGAAGAGAGGCAAGATTTCATGACTTGTCAGGCGAGTTCGTGGGCAGCAAGGGCTTCATCACGTGCAGCGGTAAGGAGGGAGATACGGGATTGGACGGCAGGAAGGTTTGTCTCAGCAATTACGGAAGGGAAGGGTCGGGGTTCGTAACCCATGAGGAGATAGAAGGGGGACTTCCCAGTGACAGAGTGGGGGCGGTGATTATGTGCGAATTCGGCGTGAGGGATCATTTCGGACCAGGAGGTGGGGTTATCATGGCAATAGATATGGAGGAAGGTTTCTATTTCCTGGTTGACGTGTTCAGTTTCGCCATCAGACTGGGGGTGGTACGCGGTGGAGAGGTTCAGACGGTAGCTGAGGAGTTTGGCGAGCTCTTTAGCGAATTCAGAGGCGAATTGGGGACCGCGATGTCATATCCATGATCTCCGTTGGTCAAGCGACCATCTCCGGTCATTTCCTTTACATCTCCGGTGCACAACCATCATCTCCGTACTCGGTTCTATAACCAGTATCCGGAGTTGTGTACTTCCCTACTGGACTTCCATATGACGTCACCCTTCGTTCCCCTTGACGTTCTGTTTCATGTTCTCGTACCTAACCATGTGTCTCCTGTCATCCTCCATGTGTCTCCTGTCGTCCTCCATATGCTCCTGTCATACTTCCTCATCATTTTTTTCACTTTGTAGCTACCATCTGTCATTTGCTACATACCCTCTTCCGATCTCAGTCCTGGTACGTAGTATAAGTACTGCACCCTCCGTCTGTAGACCTCAGTTTGTAAATCAACTAAGTCACCCCTCCTCGCCCAAGTTCCTTTCCGACCTTCCTTTACCCTCCTCCGTACTACTTCCCAAATACGAGGACACGAGGCTCAGCAAGGGCGCGACACATAAGTCCTGCGCCAATGTCCTTATCCATTGAGTACCCTTGACCTCCTTATCCTCCGTCGGTCCTCCGCCCAACTTCATACTGACACCCCGGAACTCCGTCGGACTTGTACCCGGAGGGAATGGACTTGACACGCGATCAGAGATGATGGTGTCGTAGAGACCGAATCTGGTATAGACTTTGTGGAAAAAGAGGTGTGCGATACCTTCTGCTGTCACAGTTTTCTTGGTAGGGCAGAGAATTACCCCCTTAGTAAGCCCATGGTCGACCATGACCAATAGGGAATCAAAGCCGTCGGATAGGGGGAGGTCGGTGATGAGGTCGCAAGAGACCTGTTGGAAGGGGCGGGAGCAGGAGGACTTAATGGGGGTGAGCGGAGGGACGGTGGGGTGGGTATTAATCTTGTGTTGCTGGCACTGAGCACAGCCTTCGACATATTTGCGGACATATTGGGCCAGGCTGGGCCACCAATATTCTGCAGCGACGAGTTGACGCGTCTTGAGATAGCCAGGATGGCCAGCGAAAGGGGAGTCGTGGGATCGAGCGACGATCTGCTGACGGAGCATGGTGTCGGGGACGTACACCCGACCTTGGTAGGTTAGGATACCGGCATCGTATTTCCAGTCAGACAGGCGAGAGCGAAATTTGGATGGAACCTTGCCTTCCATCACGTGGAGAGAATCGAGGACCAATGGGTCAGAGGCAGAGGAGGCGGCAATTTTATCGGCCAGGGCGGAATCAATGAGATTGACGAAAAGGGAGGAGGGAAGGAGGGTCACAGAGTCGTTGTCATCGTCAGTAGAGGGGACGAGGTCGGGGCAGTGGGAGAGGGCGTCGGGGGCTGAGAGGAGGCAGCCCGGGACGTGAATGAGTTTTAGGTCGAAGTCAGAAAGGTCAAGCAACCAGTGGGCTTGTCGTCGGTTGAGTTTCTGAGGTTGACGGAAGTAGGTGAGGTTCTTATGGTCGGTGAAGACCTGAACCGGGAAAGGGGAACCATGGAGGTAGTGGTGCCAGGCTTTAAGGGAACATATGACCGTGAGGAGTTCGTGATCGTAAATGTCGTAGTTTCATTCTGCTGGGGAGAACGACTGGGAGAGGTAAGAACAGGGGTGCCACTCTCCATTTGAGTCAGTTTGGAGGAGGACGCCCCTGGAGGCATGTTTGGAGGCGTCGGTGGCGATAGCGAAAGGTTTGGACGGGTCTGGGAGGCGGAGAACCAGTTCAGAGAGAAATGCTTTCTTCAGGGCGTCAAAGGCATTTTGATGGATGGTGGTCCAGTGCCAGGGGGTGGTTTTCTTGGTCAGATCAATGAGGGGGCGGGCAATATTGGAGTAGTTGCCAATGAATCGTCGGTAGAAATTAGCGAAGCCTAGGAAGGACCTGACGTCACAAAGTTTAGAGGGAACAGGCCAGTCTGCAATACCAGCGAGTTTCACTGGATCCATGGCTAGTTGGCCTGGACGGATGATCATTCCTAGATATTCCACTTCCGAGGCGGCAAAGGTACATTTTTCAAGTTTTAGGTGCAGGTCAAGTTCCTGCATTCGTTGAAGAACCCGTTTGGTTCGTTTGGTATGGGTGGTGTTGTCAGGGGAGAAGATGAGGAGGTCATCCATATAGATGACGAGCCACCCTTCCGCAATCATGTCGTGGAACGAGTCGTTCATAAATCGTTGGAAGGTGGCTGGGGAATTAGTCAACCCAAAGAACATGACAGTAGGTTCGAAGATGCCCTTGTGGGTGATAAAGGCGGCTTTCCACTGATCGCCATCTTTGACGTGGACGTTGTTATATCCCCATTGTACGTCGAATTTGGTGAAGGTTTTAGCGTCCTTCAATTGGTCAATGAGATCTGAGACGAGGGGAAGGGGGTAGGCATCACGGGTGGTATGTTCGTTGAGGTAGCAGTAGTCTTGACAGGGTCGGAGACTGCCGTCTTTCTTCTTTACGAAGAAGAAAGGGGACGCTTGTGGTGATTGAGAGGGGCGAATCTTTCCGGACTTAAGGTTTTCGTCCAGGAAAGTTTCAGTAGCGGTTCTCTCTTCTGCCATGAGAGGGTAAAGCTTACCAACCTTGGGGGTAAATGACTCGTCAAGGTTGATAGCGTGATCATAGGGTCGGGAGGGGGGAATGTGGTCGGCGGACTCTTTGGTGAAGACTGAGGAGAACATGGCGTATTCTATGGGGAGGGTCTTCTTCGGCTTGGCTTTCTCCGCACCAATGGCCAGTTTGGTCGCTGTGGTAAGGGCTTGGACGACTGTGGGGGTGATAGAATGGAACCGTGCGCCACACTTGACGACACGATTGATCTTGTAGAGGTCTACCTGAATGGAGGGAAGTCAGTGGCCAAGGTGGTGGTCGAGGTAGTTGTAGAGCTTTTCATCGTAGATGGGGTCGGTGTTGATATGTCTGATGATCTTAGGCATAGGTGGGGGAGGGGGACGGAGTTTAGCGGCGTGTCGTAGTTCATCAAAGGTGTAGGATGAATTGAGGTCGGCGGTTTCATCCTTATTGGTGGAAATCGAAATGGTCTTGGTCCTCCAATCAATCGTTGGATTGGTAGCTTTCAGCCAGGGCATTCCTGTTGCAACCTCAGGATAACCCTAGGCTACACCAAACAACTTAGACAGAGTGGACAAGTAAACACGAAGGTTTTATGAGGGAAACCAACAGAGAACTTGACTGAAGTTCTCTGGTGGGCTCGATTGTCTTATATACCTTTTACATGTTTGTACCTATTGTGTCTAGATCTGACCGATAGCGTACTAAGTATAGTAACTGGACAATCAGACCACTTTGTAAATACTACTTATAGTAAATGCGCAGCATTTACACAGGTATCCGCAGTTGTATAGCAATGCGCAGCAAAGCAGTGTGCGCAGCACTAGACGGAAATTAAGTATAGTCTCAATGACTCGACATGAGTCAGAGCGGAAATGAAAAGAAGGCATAGCCTCATAATAGAAGAGATGCACAGCCGAGCACAGCGCAGATATGAAATAGAAGTAGAAGCTGTGTCGAGGGCTTCTTGAAGTGCATCTATAGATTCGTTAATTATAAAAAGATAAACAAGAACAAACAAATGAAGAGAATCAACTAAGTGTTGATTCTCGTTGTGTAGTTCACTCATTAACATAGTTGACAATGGTTAACGTAGTCGTAGCCCATTGGTTGTAGGTCATAAGGGCGTTACTGGTTGTTGACGTAGGTTATATGGGTAAACCAGAGCGTAGCGTTAAGCTGTATTAGTGTGAAGTGAAGATGTAGTGTAGACGGCGATGCGTGAAGTGTCGTTGGCGAAACGAGAATCGTAACAATTCTGAGGATGAGGTTTTCAGATCCGCAGTGCATAACGTAGAATTTGATCTTCTGGTTGATCCCAGAGATACTAACGTAGAGGGTGGTGGTAAAGCGAATTGGTCCGCTTTTGTTCGCAGTTTGGTCTACGTTTCTGACTGGGATCGGGGTAGCGAGTCGTTCTTTGGGGAGTTGATGTTTCTGAATGAAGTCCCAGTCAATGCAAGAGATGTCTGCTCCGCTATCAATTAAGGCGGTAGTTCTGACATATTTCAAGGTACGGGTGGGGACGATAAGTTGAAGGGGAATATGGATGGATTTCTTCTTCTTATCTCCTACAAGTACATTGGTCCTACGTACAGAGGGGTTTCGCGTTGGTCGAGCCCTCCGTTTCAAAAATCCTGGGTGAATACTACTTTCACCTCAGGAGTTTCTTCTTCGTCATCGTCCTCAATTTCTTGTAGATTGGGGAGCTCTTCTTCGTCAACTTCTTTCTGCACTTTCCTGGTTTTCTTTTCCGTGGGGGGGCGGGGGGTAGAGTTTGAAGGGAATGTGGGGCAGTTTCCTGAGAGGTGCCCAGATTTCCAGCAGCGGAAGCATAGCCCCTTTTCCATGCATCACTTTCGTTCAGAGGGGGAGAGCTTGGGGAGTCGTACTACGTCGACGTCCATGGCGTTGGGATCTTTGGTTGGTTGGTGGGAGGAATACGAATGGTAGGTAGAGCGGGCAGGTGCCTTACTTCGTGCGGCGATCTCAGCCGCACGGTCCCATTGCATCTTAAAATGATGTGCTTTGTTGTACCATCCGTCGATAGTGTCAGGGGGGGTATCCATGGACATGATCCTTTTCATTAAGGGGATCGGTATCCCAGTTGAGTAATACCCGATCAAGACGTTGGGGTCGGTGATTCCTGAGAGGGCTGAGTGGTTCTGGAATTCTGAGGTGTATTCAAGGAGGGAAGGGGAGTAGTCCCCATTCTTGGTAGGGGTCATTCGTTTGGTGGATAACCAAGCGATGGCGGAGGTAACGGTATCTTTCTGGTCGAAAGCAGTGCTAAAAGATTTTACGAAGTCGTCGAAGGAGCCGAAGGTTGGGGGGGCGGTGGCGAAGACTTTCTGTCTGAAAGTAGAGGCCCAGGTGGCGGCAGATCCTTTGGTCATATATGACAGGGTAAAAGTGATCCTTTTGGTATCGGTGTCGTAGACTTTTTCGTTGACCAAGAGGTAAAACTGTACAGCCTGAATCCAGGCTTTGGCGACATTGTGGGACCCGTCAAAGGGTTCGGGGAGGCCGATCCATAGTTCTACAGGTTTCAATGAAGAACTCATGACTGGGGACGGGGTTCTGATCGGGGAGGGGTGTCGAGATGGTATAGAGAAAGCCGGGTGGCGGTTTACTGGGGTGGGAGATCGAGGGGTGGGGGATCGAGGGATTCATAGAGAGGCGGAGAATTGGTGGGAGAGATCTAATGCTTCTTCTTGGTCGAGATCGATGTCAGGATCAATAGGAGAAGAGGGTTCTGAGTGTTCTGAGGGTTCGGAGTCAAAGAGTTTGGGAGATGGTTGTCTGCGAGATCTAGGGCCCCACTGGGCGGACGAGGAGGGTCTGTGGTGAATGGCTGCTACGTCGTTGGTAGGCCGTCAAGGAGAACTTTGACCTTTTGTTACGTTCGTACCGAAGTACTAACGTAGAACTTGGTCAAGTGTAGGGTCAAGGGTTCCTCAAGGGATGAGGATGTTTCGATGTCGTAGGGTCAAGGGTTCGTCCTTGTCTGAACGTTGGTTCGAGACAAGACGAGAGCGTACACTTCAGAAGTGGTACGATTGACTTATAGATGCTGCACACTTCAGAAGTAGTGCAGACGACTTATAGAGGTCCTGGGGTTCGGAGGGACTACGAGGTAGATTGCCAAGTAGGTCAAAGTTAGAAAATACAGCCAGACAGATGGCAGGTTTATATACGTTTCTGAGATGAAAGATAGAAGCTGGTAGAAGCTTATGGAACATGGAGGAAGAATCGCTGACCGAGCAAATGATGAGTAAGGCGGATGGGAGGGGAGGTTGGTCAGCGATAAGGAAGATTACTAAGGGAAGAGTACAGCCTCTCGGTGAGTCGACACGAGGCTCTAGTAATACAAGGAAAAATAGAAGGGAGACGACGAAAAAGAACAAATCGTAACACATAGTGCGTCGGTGAGGAGCGAAGCGGGAGGTCTGATGAGGTCGGCAAAGAGCAATGGGAGGCGCTCGAGAGGCGTTGCAAAATGGGCATTTGTGGAGGTCTGATTGAGGTCTGACAAGGTACGGGAGGAGCGATATGAGGTAATCAAAGGGCCCTGATAAGCTTCCTGGAAGGATTTGCAAGTGGGAGCCTCTCGGGATGTGTGCTCTCTCAGACGGGTTGCCACCTACAACGAAAATGGGTCTCGGAGATCACTATTGCTCCCGAGAAGTGCTGCCTGAGGTGTGTTGCAGAGACGACCAGAAGTGGTGTTGATGAGTACTCGTGGCGATTCACGGATAGTATCCTGGATGACCTTGCGAACCACTCCTCTTGTTTTCATGTACTGACGCCATCGTTCTACGGAATAAGTTTGGTACCCAAACGTCTCTCTGAGATTATCACACTCACCACAAGTTTCTGGATCGGGTGACTGCGCCATCTTCGTGAGCATTGTCTCGAACACCTCTAACGCATCTTTATGGTGCCCTACCCCGTGTAACGCCACATATTTCTGCTCGTAGCCAAGTGGCCCTGTCGGATCACATCACAAAAATTGCAACTTTCGGATATTCTGAAATGTGCGAATGAGTGCCATAGTGGGTGTGATACACCCGTATGAGTGCTGTTTGTAGAATATATTACACCTGTGAATTACTCCTCTGAAATATATACAAGTATCCGAGCAGGCTGTTGTGATTTGACATCGTAACACTTAGTAATCAAGGACATATCACGAAAGATAGTCGCATGCGAAGGCATTGCCTGACAATTATCAGTACAGATACGGACTACGACGGTAACCGTCTATACTTTACAACGTATTCCTAAGAGAATCCCCTAGAAGACGGCACGTGACCGTGGGATATCTCATATTACATAATATATAAGTGCATTTACCTTGTAGCATAGCATACGATGACCAACAAGGCCTATACGAACATTACATGTAACATTACATATATATTACAACATACAGACATTAAGAGATCTGCATCTAAGATGAGATGGTATCTTAATAGATCCACATCTAGATCAGATCCGATATTATGATATAGGAGGTGGAGACGCCACTGATGCTCCCACGGGTGACATTCCCAAGGGACGGTGTTCTCACACCACGGACATTAAAACCTCATGGTGTATGCACCGTAGATAGTTATCTATGACGTCATGCCCTAGGACCACGTAGGTCGCTGGGCATTCCCTTATGTAGTATAGTTTACTTATGTAAGCCCAAGGGCTCTGTAGTATAAAGAATAGAGCCAAGATGGCCTAAGCTCTCCAGCTTAGTCCTCTTGTATTCTCCCCTGAGTACAATTGTAGCATTAAGCCGCTCCAATCCTTTATCATTATTCTCTATCCGGCAACGTCTTATTGGTGTTGCCTTATCTGTCACTAGGTTCTATCCCTAGTACGATTGGGTCGCAACACGGGCCGTGTCGTTGTGGTTCGCTCGCCTCGAGTATATAGGAGTATCCGAATCACGCTGTACAATACTTTGCGAGGAGGTGTTGGCTCTCCTGAATATATATGAATATCCGAGTTGGGCTAGGTATGTACATGATGGTATATAGCTCCAATCCCCTAGAGTACACTATAGCCCTCGCAAGCATAAATGTCGTCATCTAGTTCCTCGCCCTCATCTGCAATAACACGGTCAGGGTCATGATCTTCGTCGCTATCGTCACCCTCCGAGTCCTCACTGCTGTCCTCAGGCTTGTGCATGATGCAGCGCCAAGCTTCTACTTCCGAGTCCGCGTCTTCATCTGTCTTGCTCCCAGCAGAACACTCACTGTGCGAGGCTTCTTCTATCTCGGAATCGCCCTCTTCATCATCCACTGGCTTGCCGACATCACTGAAAAGGAAGTCATTCCACTCCCAGGTTGCCTTGTGACCGATACCACCCCCTCCCAATCGCATAAACATGTCACAGTCAATGAACCTAGAATACATTTAGTAGTTTAAACTACAATTTAGTTGGATGACTTACATATTCACGTAGTAATACTTCCAATCCGCATTTGGATCATCACCGTCTGGTCTTCGGCAGACTCTTGAAATTCCAAGGAGATCCGAGGTGCGAAAGTACCCAAATGCTGGGATGATGTGAACACCACACACGACGCAATCCGGGTCCAGAAAACCAAATGCATCAGTTGGGTTTTGATTGAAGAACTGCAGTCTATGAAGGCGTTTCTCGGACCACCCAGAAGGGTAATTGATGTCCCTGCGGAACCAGCGCACGAAAAGAACATTCATGTGCTCAGGGGATTGAAAACGTGAAGCTTCATCCTCGCGATGCTGTACCATGACGTGGAATATATAAACGACACGTGCATACCAGTATGGATGGCTGCGCTCATCTTCATGAGACAAAACCATGATGTCGGTGCGTGTGAGGGGATTGATCGTATCTTGTTCACGTCGTAAGTCGTAAGTTGTGTAGTTGACACTGTTACGATAATGGGAACCCCCATACCTTTTTCTTCTTTCTTTAAGCTTTCCTCATCGTCGTCGTCGCTCGTCTTCCTCTCACTCCTCCTCCGTCGCCTCCCTCGTACACGGGACACCACGTATAGACCAACACCTAGGACCACCTTGCTACGCCTACCGTTAGGCCTACAAGGTTATACTTTGTATGGAACATCGCTCGTGCTCCTTAGCACTCGCTCGCCAC
>JBBPSY010000292.1:0-15532 GCA_038093855.1 Rugiboletus extremiorientalis
GCGCCCTCACCGCCGCCGGAATCTTCCGCTCGCTCTCCGTCCGCATACAGCCAGCCGAGGACGGGTCCGATGCCCACGTCGACCTCGTCTACGACGTGCACGAACGCGGCAGGTTCTTCATAAAGACATCTACGGAGCTCGGCGATGGCGAGGGCAATGCGGCAAGTCGTCTCCCCTCTCTCCGTCCGCGTGCTCACTCCGTCCCAGACGCTCGAGGGTCGGCTGACGAACCTCTTTGGCTACGCCGACGTCCTCTCCCTCAACGCATCCCTGGGGACCAAAATCAAACGCGCATTCGACGCGTCTCTGTCCTTTCCCGTCACGCCCTCCATATCCTCCCATGCCTTCCTAAGCCTGGTCGGCACCGAGCGAGAGCTTGGCGCCCAGGGCGGTGGTGGTAGGGAGGAACGCATGGCCCTCAGAGCCGGGCTCAGAAGATCAGCTCTCGGCATTCCCATCCCAGGCAATGAGATGGCCGCCGAGCTGGCATGGAGGTGCATTAGCTCCCTCAGCGACGACGCTGGGATCAGGTATGCCTGACACGCCTTTTTCCGACCCATATTCACCCGTCATCAGCATTCGTCAGTCTGCCGGCCCCGCCGCCAAAGCATCTCTCTCTCACACATATACCCGCGACACCCTCAATGATCCCGTTATGCCCACCTCTGGCTCCTTACTCAGGGTCATCAACGAACTTTCCCTGACTGGTAAACTAGATACTTTCGTCCCGCCTCCGTCTTCCGGCGCAAGTCAAAACCTCCTTGGAGATGGCAATAACGCATTTTGGAAGACAGAGGCACATACCAGGCAAGGATGGTCGTTACGAAAAGGATTGGCGGGTCACTTTCACAACACCCTATGGTTCAGATAACTCATTAGTGTATACAGACCCTCTCCTTGACAGGACGCGCAGGTCTCCTCTATCGCCTGGCAGGGGATCCAAGTAGCATCCACTACTCGGACAAGTTTCAACTTGGTGGGCCTCTCAGTGTTAGGGCCTTTGGAGCCGCCGGCATGGGGGGTCATGAGGGGTGTAAGACGTCTTGTACCAAACTAACACCAACGGTGCTAATTTGTATACTCACAGCGACGTCTGTAGGCGGAGACCTCTACTACTCTCTCGGTCTATCAATCGTAGGTGACATTCCCAAACGTCCCCAGTGGCCGACCAAATTACACGCATGGATCAATGCAGGGAGACTACAAGGTATCAACGGATGTACGCATTCTTTCAAACATTTCTGTCCGTGACGCTCATTCTACGCTGCAACCCAGCATCCTTCTCCCAATCTATCCACACAGCGATAACACAACCTTCTATCAGCGTTGGTTTAGGTCTCGTATACCGTTTTGACCCCATCCGCGTCGAGGTCAACTTGGGGGTGCCTCTCGTCGCTGCGAAAGGAGAGGTATTGAAGCGGGGACCACAGGTGGGAATTGGACTGGAGTTTTTGTAGCGTGCATCATTCATCTGCAACGCTGGCTATTCCCGGATGAAATCCTTTGTCTGATTCGAGCAAGTCTATGAAATGTTGGATTTCGTAGTCTTTGCATGCCCTTGACTCTGACCATCTACTGTCAGGGCCGGTATCAATCCACAGTATGGACGACACTGCACTGCAGTGCTAAATCATGGGGTTGATACCTTTGGATTCTGCACACAGATGCCTCGATCCGAAACGTTTATGCCAGCACAACAGTACCCCGAGTTGGCTACCGCGGCAGTTATGGATAATCGGTGGGCATTGCCTTGGTGGTCACGTTGAATTGTGGTGTGAGGGCACCGTTGACGCAGCAGTTGATGTTGAGTTGGTTGCCACCGGCATGACAGTAGGACGCGGGAGGGTCTTGACCAGCAGGGGTGAGGCACAGTGAGAACTGGTTCTCCGCCAGTGTGAGCTAGTGTGATGTGACCTCAGATTTACAGCGGTTTTCATTATTCTGTGGAAAGCCATTTTTGATTTCAATGCTTGCTTAGTAGCCAAATAAGGACCTGGGGAGTACCTGTGAGGGACCTTTTGGTTGTGTACTGTTGACTTTGTAGCCACCTTCCATGTCATGCCACCCATTGTGTCCAATGACCTCAAAGCAAAAATACCTGTTCTTTTTCAGAAGGAACATATAGTCAAGCATATCTGTAGTGTTCTCAGTCTGAAGAAGTCACTTGGCTATCAAGTCCTCACTTGCTATGCAAAATCTGGCATTGTGTACAATCCTTATATCTATTCCTGTGTCACTAGGTGCTGGCATTGCCTCACTTCAGCAGATGAAGCATTCATTTTGGCCATTATTTGACACTGCCATACCATCTACCTAGATGAACTTCAACATGAGCTTTCATCGAAGCACTACATACATTTATCCATTCCCACCCTTTATTGAGCTCTTCAGCAGCTTTAGATCACTCACAAGATTGTGTCCACATCAGCTGCAGAGCAGAACACAGATTTGTGTGCACATTACATGAATTGTATTGGCATGAAAGCACCTGATGCAAACATGCTTGTATTTGTGGACAAGGCTGCTGTGGACAAGTGTACTACTGCTTGCCAGTATGGATGGTTGCTTGTAGGCCAGCACTGCTGTTATGATTCGTTCTTTTTCTTGCCCTTCTCCTATTTTCCCTGTATTACTAAGCCTCGTGTCGACTCACCAAGAGGCTGTATCCTTTCTTAGTCATCTCCCTTATCGCTGACCAACCCCCCTTCCATTTGTCTTACTCATCACTTGCTCGGTCAGCGATCCTTCCTCCATGTTCCATGACCTTCTACTAGCTTCTATCTTTCATCTCCAAAACATATATAAACCAGTCGTTTACCTGGCTGTATTTTCTAACTTTGACCTACTTGGCAATCCACCTCGTAGTCCCTCCGAACTCTAGGACCTCTATAAGTCGTCTGCACCACTTCTGAAGTGTGCAGCATCTATAAGTCAATCGTACCACTTCTGAAGTGTACGCTGTTGTCTTGCTTCGAACCGATGTTCAAGCAAGGACAAACCCTTGACCCTCCAACTCCGAAATATCCCCATCCCTTGGGGACCCCTTGATCTAGCATCTGACCAAGTACTATGTTAGTACCTCGGTACAAACGTAACAACTGCCATGTACAATGGCCCTTTGTTTGTGGTTTGCAGTACTCCATTCTTCCAGCAATTACACTCAACAGTATTATCACATATGATATCATTGAAGGCCTGGTTGATGGTGAGCATTTTCTACAGTTTTTGAGTAACCAAGTCATATGCTTTTTTTTTTGTATTTGCATATTCTAACATCCTGCCATGATAAAGATGCCTTTCACCAATCCTTACCCTGGCCTATGTAGTGTTCTCATTATGGACAACTGCCATATTCACCATGGTGAGCAAGTTTGTACACTGGTGGAAGATATGCATTGTAAGCTGCTAAATGTATGTATGCTTTTTTCTGCTAACAATATTTCAGTTTGCAGGTTGCTCTATTTGCCACCATATTTGCCAGACTACAACCCAATTGAGCAAGCATTTTCTGCCATCAAGTCATATTTGCATCACTATGGCAGAGATCCCCCAATGATGTCAATTGTTCACACATGTCAAAATATCACATCTGAGAAAGCAGCATCATATTTCAAAGCCTCAGGGTATATACATAGTATAGAATCCAGAAACTGTATACTGTATACTAGTACTGGAATGGATTTGCTGCATTGTCCTCTGCATCCTCATCAACAGTATAACCCTGTAGAACTGGAAGCTACAAATCCTGACTACTACATTTGTAAAAGAGTTGATAGTCATGGCCGAGTGCAGAATCATCCCTAAAATCAGGTTGCATTGGTGGTCCACTAAAATGGCTTCCACCACCCTCATGGTACTGTTTCTCATACACTACCTTTTTGCTTCCTGAATGTGCACCAGCTGACTCTGATGACGCCTTAATGTTGCTTCACTTGTGCTTTGAATCAGAGCTGTTCCACCATGCCATACTTCCCCTTTTGAGACAAATGATGTCGCCAGTAGGGATGCCAATCAGCAAGAGCATTTGATCATCAACCATGCTGAGTATGTCAGGGCCAATCCCTTGAATATTCAACTCTTTCTTGAAGGTAGTGGCATTATGAACACCAAGGTGTGTCTTGGCATATTGAAGAAAGCAGGTGAGTTGTGTGGGCAATGGTATGGATGGAGAGGATGGCTCCTTCAAATCAACAGCATGCCATGTAGGAGTTTCCAGGTGGGGGAGTGGAGCTTGGTTACTGGTTGGCTTATTGGTAGAGGTCAAATTTGTGAGCATCTGAAGAAGGAGAATGGATGTGAGGGAGTTGACATTGACAGTTGGTGTTCTGGGTGTCATCAGTGGCTGTCCCAGAGCTTGGCTACATGTTGAATAAGCTAAAACCGGCTCCTTTTTAGCCATATTGAATGACTCAATGTTTGGTGAAATAGTGAGTGTCGCATGCCCTTCGTTCTGTGAGAATGGTCAAAAATTTGTGATAAGAAATGGTTGGGTTATACATACCAATGTGTGGCACCAGTCCATTATCATGGCTGGTGTGAGGGGAAGTGGTCCCCTGGGCCCAATGTATGTCAGCCCTCCATTGTCCTTGTTCCTGTAGAGGTTCTCTAACTTGACCTGCCAGCAAGTGAGGTAAGCACCAAGATCTTTGTTAGATGCCTTCCATATTTACAGTGAGCTATGAGAAACAAAGAACAGTGGTTACATACCTTGCCACTGCTGTCAGACACTGATTCACTACCATCACCATCAGACTTGCTGTCCACAGAGGGAAGTTTTTCTATGTGCTTTATGTCGACAAAGATCTTCATTGTCCCTGGGTTCTCAGCCTGTATCTTCTTTACCATTTCTTTGTAATCTGACTCATTGTTGACATCTATCACATCATTGACATGTTGCTTGATAAACAGAATTAGTAATTGCACAAAAAAGGGACAGATCAGCACTTACAATGGGAACATTCTCTTTCATTTGAGCACACTTTCTCTTGCCAACATAATATTGCAAGTCAGGAAGTTCATGAGCTGTTATGACACAAGGTGACTTCCAGGAGTCTGAGCATAGTAACCATCAACATTGGGCAGATGCAAGGTCCCTTCACAATGAAGGCATGCTCTTTACCAATATGAAGAACCAAACTAGGAGGACTCAAGAGAGCCTCAGTCTCACAGAGGTAAAGAGTGGACACTAGTAGTCACAGGTAGATTGTGTAGAACTAGCTGGGGAGCTAAGTTCTATGGGACACAGTTTATATACTAGAAGTATATAGTATGACTAAGCTGGATGAGCCTATGAGGAGATGAAGTCCAGGATTTACTGTTATGGTCAGTGATATCAGATATGGACAAGACTACTAATGTGGAAGAGAGTGGTTACCATAATGAGGGAAGGAGGAACTAGATGAAGGGAGTAAAGGGTCTGTGAGACTGTTAGGGAACAGTGTCATGGAGATGGAAAGGATCTGGTATTGCAAGGAGTTAATTACCTGGAAAGGAAAGGATCCAATGTTGCAAAGAGGCAACAATCTGGATAAGGGACAAGGTGCTGCTGTGGAGGCAGTAGTGCCAAGGAGGAAAGGATTTGCTATTGCAAATGAGCAATATGACAGATAAGATGTTACATTTGTATCAAAGTACTAATGTAGGACTTGGTCAAACATAGGGTCTAGGGTTCCTTCTAGGATGAGGAATGTTTCAAAGGTTGTAGGGTCAAGGGTTCATCCCTACTTCAGAGTAATTCAAAGTAAGACAAAAGTGTATGCCTCAAAGTGGTATGATCAACTTATAGAAGTCCAAGGGGTTCAAGGAGGTTCAAGGAGGCTACTAGGTTGATTACCAAGTAGGTCAAAGTTAAGAAAATACATGCAGGTAAATGATGGGTTTATATATGTTTCTGAGATGAAAGATAGAACATTTTGTTGCAATTTGACATCATAACACTTAGTAATCAAGGACATATCATGAAAGATAGTTGCATGTTGTTACGGTAGAGCAGTCTCCCAGTCCTTTTTCTTCTTTCCTCGCCCACTGGTACAACACCTAACCATACTTACACTATGTTTACCATAGGCGAACCCCTAACCACAGGGTTAGCTAACTTCTTATCGCTTACCTCAGTACCAGTGAGGTCTTCCTTTGTTTACTCATACTTACCTATGTTTCCCTTTCTGCACCACTGCTCGATGCAGTGTCACCCTTTATTCTTCCTTGGTTCCCACGGTCCCATGGCCTCCATGGGAACCTTGGACTTCCCTTTATACCACTCACACATGGCAGCCTCATTGCTGCCTCGCACCCTCTTCTCTCAGCATGCTTGCATGCCTCTTTTATCTCTTCGCACTCAACCACACCTTTGTGGAAGTGCTCCCTTTCCTTTCCTGACATACCCCTTTGGGATATGTCAGACCATTTCCTCTTCCAGCAGATACATGCTCTTGGTCCATGCTAGAGTACAGCCACTCATGTATTCTATATAAACCCTGGTGGAACTGGCTGGAAACCCCAGCTAGTTCTATGCAATCCACGTGTATCTACTGGCATCCAGAGAGCTCCCTCAGTCTTTGCTACCTCAAGACTTCGCTTCACTCTCTGTGGTCTAAAGGTTGCCCTAAGACCTGCTTGCTGAGTTCTGGACTTAGGACCGTAGACTCCGTATCTATGTTGTCCAGTGAAGTTCCGACAACAGCTATCTCTTTGGCTTGCCACTGAGATACTGTGTGCGTCGTAACACATGTGAGATGCATTGCCTGATGATTATCAGTACGAATATGGACTATGACAGTAGCTGCTCATACTTCACAGCATATTTGCGAGATATTCCCCTAGAGACAGCACATGACCATGGGATGTCTCATATTACATAATATATAAGTACCATTTACTGTAGCATAGCATATGATGGCCAATGAGGCCCATACGAACATTACATGTAGCCTTATGTATATATTATGATACACGGACATTAAGAGATCTAGATCTAAGATGAGATGGTATCTTGATAGATCCACATCTGTAGATCAGATCAATATTACAATATAGGAGGTGGGGATGCCACTGATGTACCCATGGGTGACATTCCCAAGGGATGGCATTCTCACACCATGGACATTAAAGCCTCATGGTGTACGCACCGTAGATAGTTATCTATGATGTCATGCCCTAGGACCACGTAGGTCACTGGGCATTCTCTTATGTAGTATAGTTTACTTATATAAGCCCAAGGGCTCTGTAGTATAAGTAATATAGCCAAGACGGCCTAAGCTCTCCAGCTTAGTCCTCTTGTATTCTCCCCTGAGTACAATTGTAGCATTAAGCTGCTCCAATCCTTTACTTATTCTTTGTTCTGGCGATGTTTTCGTGGTGTTGCCTTATCTGTCACTAGGTTCTATCCCTAGTATGATTGGGTTGCAACACATTTGTTATGATTTTGTTATGATTTACTCTTTTTCTCCTCTTTATACTGTTTGCATTCCTAACAACCTTTCCTTACCGAGTACAACCAATCTACTGCTTGCATCTCTTGTAAACTTCCCAAAGACCTGGCGCTCAAATCACACTATGGACTTTCTTTTCTCCTTCGAACTACTTCTGCTGACTAACATTTCTTCCACTGGATTCTAGAAGCTTCCATTCACTTAGTCAGCCTTCTTCCCTATCTCTTATCTTCTTATCTGTTATCTTGCTGAACTTCTTATCTTCTCAGTCAGCGACCTTCCTTTGTTCTATTAAAACTTCTATTAGGTTCTATCGCTTTGTCATGGTCAGACCATTTACCTATATAAGACTCATTGTAACCTACAAATGTCTCCTAACTTTGACCTACTGGGAATACTACCTAGTATCCTTGAAACCTCTTCGAATCCTTGGACCTCTATAAGTTGATTGTACCACTTTTGAAGAGTATGACTTCTATAAGTCAATCGTCACACTTTTGAAGCCGATGTTTTCTTTCTACTTGAAGAATCCCCTCAAGAAGGAAGAACCTTAGAACTGTTGACCTTTGTCTCTATCAAACAAACTCCCTTGAACCTTTAATTCCTCGCTTCTGCTTGGTTTACTCTTGAATGTCTCATGAAGACTCTCCTGTCTCGAACTAGGCCTAACCCAGTCACGTCTTGGATGTAACAGATTTCTCTTTTTCTCTTTATCTTGTATTACCAAAGCCTCGCGTTGACCCACCTCAGAGGCTGTACTTACCTATTAGTCATCTTATTATCACTGATCAACTTCCCCCTCCCATCCATGTTACTCATCACTTGCTCAGTCAGCGATTCCACCACCTTCCACCATATTCTATAATGTTCTATCTTTCATTTCTGAGACGTATATAAACCCATCGTTTACCTGCATGTATTTCCCTAACTTTGACCTACTTGGCAAACCACCTCGTAGTCCCTCCGAACTCCCTTGAACTCCTTGGACTTCTATAAGTCAATCATGCCACTTTTGAAGTGCACGCTTTCGTCTTACTTCAAACCATCCCTCGAAGTAAGGATGAACCCTTGACCCTACGAACCCTTGAAAGTTCTCCACCATAGGGAGAACCCTTGCCCCTATGTTTGACCAAGTCCTACATTAGTACTCAGGTACAAACATAACAACATTGTAATATGATGGAAGGTGGTAGAATTGCTGACCGAGCAAATGATGAGTAATACTGATGGGAGGGGAGGTTGGTCAGCAATAAGAAAATGACTAATAGATAGGTACAGCCTCTAGCATGAGTCAACATGAGGCTTAGTAATACAAGGTAAAGAGAGGAAAAGTGAAATTGTAACATTACCCCTGTTGTATAATCAAGTCATTGATGAAGAATCCAACAAGCTGTGTCCATCATCAGAATTCGCCATAGGAGGCTCCAGGAAAACCTGTAATGTTTCTCCAGCCGACCACGTCTATAGCGTCTTCATAGTCCTCTCTGGCTGCTCCAGGAGGGGTAGGTGGGTGAGAGTTTTGCCAGACCAGAGCAGGAGTTGGGGATGAGATTGGGTGAGAGCCCCTTCTAGAGGAGGTCCTCTAGTAGAGATGCATTGAGAACATGGGGTATTCTGGGGGGGCTGGGCAGATTGGAAGGCGGAGGAGGAGGAGGAGGACTGATGGTGGGGAGGAGGTTGGCGAAGGGGGCAGGTGGACTGGATGTGTCTGGGATGCCAGAGAAGACAGGTGGGGCATTTGTAAAAGGGGCAATCGATGTGGACATGCCTGAGTTGGTGGCATTGGAAGCAGGCCTCATGATACCTGGGGTGAGTGGGGGAGATTGTGTACTGTTGATACTGGGTCCTGCCATTCCAGTAAACCTCAGTGCATTCCATGAAATCCAACTCTGCTTGGGTCAGAGGTTCCGAGGAAGCAGAGATGGGAGTAGAGACGGTGGGGGACAGGGAGTTGGAAACAGTGGGGACAATGTCTGGGGAGTCCTGCAATTCATCCAGATATTGGTCTAGGTCAGTGAGGAACTCACCCATCTCCATCTGGTGGAAGGTGATTCGTAGGTTCCCAATGATTTCGTCCATGGCTGCAGCAGTTTGCTTGCATACTAGATCGACACGAGCATTGATGGTGTGAATGCGTGGGGAGGAGAACTGCCTAATATGGTGAGCTTGGAGATATGTGTGATAGAGGACACACAAGGGGGAGCCTATGTTGAGGTGGGCTTCGATGGGGATGGCAAGCCTAGAGTTTTGGGTGGCAGCATCAAGGCGATTGATGTAGTTGTTATTGGGGAAAGAGTCCCAGAGACAATGGGCATAGATTGGAAGGTCAACTGATTCAATGGGGGTGGGGGAGGAAGGGGCAAGATGTAAAGGGAAAGAAGGTTGGGTAATTAAAGGTGCAGGGAGATGGGAAGATTCCCATCTGGGGGAGGGTATGGTAGGGGAAGGTTCATCTATAGTAGAGTTGGTGATGGAGGAGATGGAGGAAATGGAGGGGGTGGGGTAGGTAATGGCCATGGGGGAGACATTGTATTTGAGAGAGTCAGGGTGGTCGGTGCAGGGCATGTAGGAGTAGGGAGCTAAGGAGGGAACATGGTAGGGTGGAGTTTCTTATAGTTCTGGAGGACCAACAGGGCATTCTTCAGGCTTCATTTGGGTATCCAGGAATCTTCTTCAGCCAAGTATCCTTTCCATTGGATCAGGAAGAAGCAGCATGAAGGTGGGCCACAATGTCATAGGACCTTCTCGATTTCATATTCTCCTTCTCTATTGATTAGGTCAGGAGGTGGGGCTGGGAAATTAGCTCCATAAGTCTCATTCCATTTATAGGGAGTGAGAAGTGAGGCATGGAAAATGGGGTGTATTTTCCAGGTCTTGGGTAAGTGGAGTCTGTAGGTGATCAGGAATAGTACTTCTGTGATCACGAAGGATCCTTCTCATTTTGGAAGGAATTTAGAAGGGAGGAGGGAGCATTTCAAGTTCTTAGCTTCAAGCCAGACCTTGTCTCCTTTGGTGAAGAATTTGAACCCTTTTGAGGAGAGATGGGATTTCATGACTTGTCTGGCAAGTTCATGAGCAGTGAGGGCTTCATTGCGAGCAGTGGTAAGGAGGGAGATATGGGATTGAATGGCAGGAATGTTGGTTTCGGCCATTACCAAAGGGAAGGGGTGAGGTTCATAGCCCATGAGAAGGAAGAAGGGAGATTTCCCAGTGACAGAGTGAGGATGGTGATTGTGGGCAAATTCAGCATGAGGGATCATTTTGGACCAAGACAAGGGGTTATTGTGGCAATAGATGTGAAGGAAGGTTTCAATTTTCTGGTTGACACATTTGGTTTCTCCATTGGACTGTGGGTGATAGGCAGTGGAAAGGTTTAAGCGGTATCCAAGGAGTTTGGTGAGCTCTTTTGCAAATTTGGATGTGAACTGAGGTCTGCGGTTAGAGATGATAGAGTCATAAAGGTCAAATCTAGTGTAAACCTTATGAAAAAAGAGGTGGGTGATTCCTTCTGCAGTGACCATTTTCTTGGTGGGACAGAGAATCACCCCCTTAGTAAGCCTGTGGTCGACCATGACCAAGAGAGAATCAAAGCCATTGGAGGAAGGGAGGTCGGTAATCAGGTCACAAGAGACCTGCTGGAATGTGCAGGAGCAGGAGGACTTAATGGGGGTAAGTGGGAGAACAGTGGGGTGTGTGTTAACCTTGTGCTGCTGACAAGAGGCACAGCCTTCAACATATTTGCAGATATATTGGGCCAGGCCAGGCCACCAATATTCTGCAGCAACAAGTTGGCGGGTTTTAAGGTAGCTGGGATGTCTGGCAAGGGGGGAGTCATGGAAACAAGCGATGATTTGCTGGTGGAGGAGAGTATCTGGGACATATATGTGACCTTGATAAGTCAGAATGCCAGCATCATATTTCCAATCAGACAAGTGAGAGTGGAATTTGGGGGGGACTTCTCCTTCCATGGTGTGAAGGAAGTCAAGGACAAGTGGGTCAGAGGTGGAGGATGCAGCAATCTTGTCAGCCAGGGTTGTGTTGATAAGATTGACGAAGAGGGAGGAAGGGAGAAGGGTTACAGAGTCATTGTTGTCATAAGTAGAGGGGATAAGATCAGAGTGGTAGAAGAGGGTGTCGGGGGTGGAGAGGAGGTGGCTGGGGACATGGATGAGTTTAAGGTCAAAGTCAGAGAGGTTGAGGAGCCAATGAGCTTGCCATTGGTTGAGTTTCTGTGGTTGGCGGAAATAGGTGAGGTTCTTATGGTCTGTGAAGACCTGAACTGGGAAAGGGGATTCATGGAGGTAGTAGTGCCATGCTGTTATGATGCACATGGCATCTCAGTGACAAAGTCAGAGAGACACTGTCATTGGGACTTCAATGGACAACACAGATGCAGAAGCCTGTGGTCCTCAGTTCAAAGATACTAGTAGCAGGGCTTAGGGTGCTCTTTAGACCATAGAGAGGGAAGCGAAGTCTTGAGGGGTCAAAGGACTTAGAGACTCTCTGAGGGTGCCAGTAGATACATGTGGATTGTGTAGAACTAGCTGGGGATCCAGCAGTTCTACTACTAGGGTTTATATACGATACAGAGGGAGCTGTACTCTGGCGGCTATATACTTAGAAAGGTAATGGTCTGCAGTGCTCCAAAGGAGCACACTGGAAAGGGAAAGGTTTCGGGTCTGCAAAAGGAGGCAGTTGCCCAAGAAAGGGAAAAGAGGTGGCATTGTGCAGCAATACCTGAATAGCAAGGGTGCGACATGGCATGGAGACCATGGTGCATCAAGAAAGGAAATGGTAAGTAAAGGGTCCATGACAGTGGTAGCTATCATGGAATAGGAAGTGCACAATACTGCTCTAAGCAGTGGCACAAAAGGTAAACAAAGGTAAAGAGAGGAAATACATACTACAATTGCATAAGCAATAAGGGACCTAGCTAACTCATAAAAGTATGAGATTAGTAGGTCAAGTGTTGTACCAGGTGTAAAGAAAAGAAGAAAATGGGGAGGGGGACAGCGATACCATAACACATGCTTTGAGGGAGCGTATGACTGCAAGGAGTTCGTGGTCATAAATATCATAGTTTCTGTTACAGTATCACAGTTCCCCTCTCCATTTACTTCTTTGCTTCATACTTGGTACAATACTTGACCTACTAATCTCGTTCCTTTATGAGTTAGCTAGGTCCCTTATTGCTTACACAATTGAAGTATGTCTTTTTCTTCTTTGTCTTTGTTTACCTTTCGTGCCACTGCCCAGAGCAGTGTCACTCTTTCTTCCTATTCCATAATAGCCACCGCTGTCATGGACCCTTTCTACTTACATTCCATTTCTATCACATCACTGCCCCTTTGCAGTGTTGCAGCTTTCCCTTTCTGTGACTGCTGTGCAGTCATAGAACCTCTTACCTTACTCAGTGCAACTGCCTCCTTTTACAGACCTGAAACCTTTCCCCTTCTAGCACATCCCTTCAGGATGCTGCGGACCATTGCCTGTTCCAGTATATAGCTGCCAGGGTACAGCCCCATCTGTACAGTATATAAACCCTAGTAGTAGGACTGCTGGATCCCCAGCTAGTTCTATGCAATCCACATGTACTTACTGGCAAAGTCAGAGAATCTCTAAGTCTCTCACTTCCTCAAGACTTAGCTTCTCTCACTGGTGATCTAAAGGTCACCCTAAGACCTGCTTGCTACAGTTCTTGGACTGAGGGTCACAGACTTCCATATCTGCGTTATCCATTGAAGTCCTGATGACAGCTACTTCTTTGACTTTGTCACTGAAGTACCATGTGCATCATAACAAAAGAACTAGCTACTCATTCTACACTGGGGTTGCTATCAAGCTTCCCCCCTTGTCACCACAAAGGAAGACCAAGGACTCAAAAACCTCTCCCCTGAGGACTGAGCTTACTACATCACACAGAAGTGGGCAAAGGCAGCGCTCAAAGTTATCACCCACAATGAAGCAGCAGCACAGGAAAGATGACTCTCTGGCTCCTCCTCTCTCTCCATTCAAGAAAGAGAAGCAGCTGAGATTACCTGTTGGACCCAGACCTGAATCAAAAGACAAAGGTCCCAGGAGTCCTTCCCCTCACCCTCCCTTGCTGCTGCACCCCTCCCCGCACCCCTCCCAGGTCTCCCCGAAAGAAAGTCTAGCAAGCCTGGATCTAATCTGACAAGCAGTCACCCACACTCAGGTGCTGGTATAACAATTCCTGAGAGCAGGTCTGAGTCCCATAGAAGGCTCACTGCAATTCCTGCATCTGGTACTGGCCTCCCAGTGGTAGGACCATTAATTCCAGACCCCAATGTACACATCCGTGGGATAGATTCTGATGTCAAAGAAGAAGAATCAGATGATGACATGGGCAAAGAATCTCTACCCCATGATTTCTCTGGCTAAGTAGAAGATGCTAACTGGTGGTTGCAAGCCATGGCAGCTTGGCGCCAGATTAAGCACAACAAGATGGAGGATGCCAAAATAGTTACAATGGCATTAGCAAAAATGGGTGAAGAACAGGGTCAGGTACATATTTGCTGAAGGATACTATGTGAAACTTGCCAACCCTGCTGCCAACCCTGGCTTCAACACGTGGGGCACCTTCACTGCCAAATTCAAAAAGACCTTCTCTGCCAAAAATGAATTGGTGGACGCCTGAAGGAAACTCCAAACCCTCCGCATGAAAGGACTATCTGCTGAGGCACTCAAAGACTACACAACCCAATTGTTATGTTTGTACCAAAGTACTAATGTAGGACTTGGTCAAATGTAGGGTCAAGGGTTCTTCTTAGGGTGAAGAATGTTCAAAGGTCAAGGGGTCAAAGGTTCACCCTTACTTCAAGTGGTAGTTTGAAGCAAGACAAAAGTGTGTGCTTCAAAGTGGCACGATTGACTTATAGAAGTCCTGAGGGTTCAAGGGAGTTCAAAGAGACTACAAGGTCAATTACCAAGTAGGTCAAAGTTAGGAAATACAATGCAGGTAGACGACCAGTTTATATATGTTTCAGAAATGAAAGATAGAACCTTATAGAATATGGTGGAAGGTGGAAGAATTGCTGACCAAGCAAATGATGAGTAAGGCTGATGGGATGGGAGGTTAGTCAGCAATAAGGAAGATGACTAAGAAAAGAACACAGCCTCTAGCATGAGTCAACACAAGGCTTAGTAATACAGAGAGAAGTGGAGAGAATGAGAAAAAGAAGAAATCATAACATTACCCCTGTTGTATGATCAAGTCATCAATGAAGAATCTAACAAGACCCCTACTTAGAATGTGCCATAATATGCCCCAGGAGAACCGGTGATGTTCCCCTAACTGATGTCATCAATTGTGTCATCATAATCTCCTTTAGTGGCTCCAGGGGGGGTTGGAGGGTAAGAGTTCCTTCGAACTGGAGCAGGAGTTGGGAAGGTGATAGGATGGGAGTTCCTTCATGAGGAACGTCTGTGGGTGGAGATGTGGACGGAGTTTGAAGTGGCAGGATGCTGGACTGACTGGGAGAAGAAAGATGAAGAGGAGGATTGTCGTCGAAGAGGGGGACAATGGAGAGGGCAAGTGGCCTGGATATGGCTGGGGTGCCACAAGAGGCAGATGGGGCATTGGTAGAACTGGCAGTTGACACAGACATGTCCCAATTCATGACATTCAAAGCAAGCTTCGCAGTAACGTGGGTGAGTGGAGGATAAGGTGTACCACTGGAAACGAGTCCCTCCATTCCAACAAACTTCAGCTAATTCTAAAGTGTTGGCTTCCACCTGGGTGAGGGGTTCTGAGGAGGTGGAGATAGGGGTGCGAGTGGCAGGGGAGGGGGAGTTGAGAATGGTAGAGATGGTGTCCAGGAAGGAGGAGAGCTCAGATAGGTATCTATCCAGGTCACTTAGGAATTCACCCATCTCAAGTTGATAAAAGGCAATGCGTAAGTCCCCAATGATGCTATCAACTGCCACAGCAATCTGTTCTTGCACCAGGTCTATGTACAGTGAGGTGCAAAACTGTTACAATGTTTGGTACTTTTGGATTACACATGGTGTGGTGCTGGAGGGTGTGGGAATTTCGCTTAGGGTTGGTGGGGGCGTGGGAGCCACTAACCCTTGGCTACAAA
>JBBPSY010000293.1:0-15451 GCA_038093855.1 Rugiboletus extremiorientalis
TCCGGTCTGAGCTTGATGACCTCTGTATTCTCGCGCTTGGCCATTGTGGGATTTGAGTCCTAGTGAGTGAATTCCCAACAGTCTACTGACCCG
Source organism: Rugiboletus extremiorientalis (assembly GCA_038093855.1). Classification (NCBI taxonomy): domain Eukaryota; kingdom Fungi; phylum Basidiomycota; class Agaricomycetes; order Boletales; family Boletaceae; genus Rugiboletus; species Rugiboletus extremiorientalis. The sequence continues at coordinate 94 of JBBPSY010000293.1, forward strand.
GGGCTCATAACCTGTAGAAATGGTTGTAGTCACTGTATTCAGGTAAGTAAATAGTACTGTACCTGTAGAAATGGTTGTAGTCACTAAAGAGTAACTACACTAGGGTTTGGTCCGATGTAGGTATGATTATGTAAGCATAAAAGCGTAGGTAATCAACTAAATATCCAACACAGTTTTCATCCTGAGTAGCGCCACGATGTGATTCCGAGATCGGGGACTTGGACCCTTGAAGTGATTCACTACTCCCCCTTCTTCATGGCGACGAGCTGAACTTGGTGAAGTAAAAACGCATTTGAATGACTGCAGGTCACATGGGCAGTGGTCCGAATGTAATCATAGTTTGTAAACATACCTTGACGAGCAGAGCACCTTGGAATAAACCCTGGGAGGGTTCATTCAGATTGTATGTATGATCTTGATAGAGGAACCTCAGCCAGCTATACGCAGTCACTCGGAAGTCCGGATCGTAGTCTGCTATACATGAGCGTACACTGTTTTAGATGTCGTAAGTGAACCTGAAGGCGTTTGACATGTCTCACTGACCTATTATCAGTCCAGTCATAGTCGACAGGACAAAGGAGCACTCCAGTTAAGTGGTGACCAAGACCCTGCCCTCTTTTCTCGTGTGGAGACAGCGGAGGGTCGACATGCTCACCATTGGCTGCAATCCAGTGAATAATTTCTCCCTTCAGTGTGGAAGCATCGTCACCCCTAGCACCATCTGCGCCAGCCTGTACCTATAGTATGAGTTGTAGTGTAATCTGATCGCATGTTTATCTACCATGGACTCACCTCCCGGCAAGCGCTCAAGTCAAACTGCCCTGCGTCCAATAAGCTCACAATAGTGGGGCACCACTTTACGAGTCTCTCGAAGTTCGCATTTGTTCACAACTGCCTGGCGAAAATTTAGCATTTGTTTGCTGGGGTGGCATGAAACTCAACTTACTCAAGGGACGACTCAGCCTGGATTGTCTCAGCAGACACCCCCTCCGCCGACTGTAGATTGCGACGGTCATACTCGGTGATCATGTCCGAGATGGGTTCGACAATGGTAACGAGGCGTCGAACGGCTCACCCCTCCCTTGTCAACAAATGGAGCCTGACAATGTTTGATGTCACGAGTCTTAAATTGAACAAAGAAAATCACTCACAGCTTCTTGACAACTTTGCTCAGCAACTGCATGTTCTCCAGTTCCAGTGCAGTGACACGTCTCTTGAGCGTCACTACAGCCTGTGTATTGGAGTCAGATGAAGTCTGGGACTGAGTAGGCAACAGGTTGGGCACCGTGCCAGATGCAGGAAGACAGAAGGATGGTGACTGTGTGGATGACATCGGGTATGGCGGGTCTGGAGTGCGCCGGACACTGCCAGTTAATAAATTCACCTGTTCTGGGCAGGTCCTTGAGTGACCGACCTGCAAGTTACATATCTGGAATTATAAATGATATTCAGCGAGAAATGCAGCCCAAGGAAGGAAGATTGGCCAAGGAGACTGCCAGGGTAACAAGGTGCCGTGAGCCTCGCCCGCGATCTGAAAATGCCTCACCCGGTCACGTCAGCGCTGGGCTATGCTTGCGGCTCATCTCGCAAATGCTCAGGGTTGTCCTCGCGAAAGCACTTCAAGTCAACCGGGGTACCCATTGGATCTGGAGGTGATGCGGCTTCAGGTGGGTACCATAAGCACTTAATAAATACCTGGTTTGGAGTAGACGTGAGCAAATAAATCGTACCAACTGCTCGAAGGTGGAGTACTTCCCTTACTACCTCATCAACGAAACAGCTTACCATTGGTATAGTTGCATTCCATATCCTACGTTTGCGCAATTGCTCGCAAGACTCGAGGATCTCCAGCCCAACTTTGGTTGGCAGGAGAAATTCACTCAGCCTCTTTTGTGGCTGTATGGGAACATGCGTCTGCTGGATGCCATCACAGTTGACAAGCTGTACTCACCTGTGACACTCTGCATTGTTTTTGATATCCCCCCCGCCTGGGTTCTCACACTATGTGAACAGGCTTTGTTGGCCATGGAGCGTGCCAGGGAGCAAGTGGTGATGCAACACCTAGATAGCGTCCAGCCCTGTAACCATTGTGGTGGGCATGTCACGGTGATTTCCCACGCTGATGGATTTGCGACCCAGACTCACACTCATCCAGAATCCGATTCTTTCTTTCAATAGGGAATTCTAGAAGGGGGTAGGGATATCTGGCAAGGATGCTGATACTGTCATGACTGTCCTCAGCGATTAACTGTACTACTACATCAACGAGTCGCTAATACCGATGACATTGTGTGCAGTACGAGGGAAATGTCTCAACACGTGACTTGTGTGACTCGCTGGATGAGCGATCCATAGCGCTAATGGTCAGTGCAGTTTATAGGTACCAATGCACGATGCTTTGGTTAACAACAGGCGGGATGGCGAGGACATGCATGTGTCACTTCTCATTGTAACTAGTCACATTTATAACTACTGAGGATGGAGTTAGGAAATTAGCACTAATTGATTACGAAAAGCGTAGTCTTAAAGAGCGGTGACACAAAGGCAGTGTGATTGAAGGTGGCTGTCTGCCCTGTATCCTGAGTCACGGAACAAAGAAGACATCTGATTGAAATCAATACCAGCCTGCTTCACCGTGACGAAGTATGTAGCAGTGATCGTGCATACAGCACAATCATTTGAGCATGTCTCAACACTGAAAATAAAAAGGTCATGTTCGAAACAACACTACAGTGGACTCACAAAACTGATATGGACCTGATCCTCCATGACGGAATGTTGTAGCAGCGGCGATTGCTTCTGGAAGTTGGCTCACCCCTGTTGTTTCCGCTGGGTGGCATCCAGGTAGGCGTGACACCCTTGGACTTGCTCGGCAAGCTGAATACAACGTTGCTTGAGAAAGCGGGTGACACCTGCCCCCTCCCTAAACGTACCTTCACTGACATTACCAGCCTGCTACACACATCCCCGATCCCCGCTAATCCGTCACTCGTTGTTTTAGTGACCGTCCTAATATCAAAATCAGTGTTCAAAAGAAGATAAAATTATATTAGTAGCATCGCGGACCTTGGGTCTTTGATACTTGTGGGTTTTAGAGTCAGAGACCCCCCTCCCGCCTTTTTTTCTGGTTCTTCTTTGACGACATTGCTGAATCTGTGTGTTACGATTCACTCTTTTCTTATTTCTCACACCATTCGCTTCTTGACAAACTCTCCTTTACCAAGTATCCCCGATTCTCCCCTCGCACCCCGGATAAACTTAGTGACTACCCAACGTCGACGCTACGCTAAGAACTTCTCTTTCTTTCCAACTACCCTCGCTGACTAATATTTCTTCCACTGGATTCCGACGGATTCCATTCGCTTAGTCGGCCTTATCTCTTATCTCTTATCATGTTATCTCTTATCTCGCTGAATTCCTTATCTCCTTACTCAGCGACCTTCTGTTGTTCTATTAACTTCTAACGAACTCTATTGCTTAGTCAGAGCGTTACCATTTACTTATATAAAGAGTCGTTGTACCCTGTAGCTTTTCCTAACTTTGACCTACTGGGAATACTACCTAGTATCCTTGAACCCCTCCGAACCCTTGGACCTCTATAAGTCGTCTACACCACTTTTGAAGAGTGTAGCATCTATAAGTCAATCGTGCCACTTTTGAAGCGCACGCTTTCGTCTTACTTGAACAAGTCGTTCAAGTAAGGACGAACCTTCGAACCTCTGAAACAACCCCACTTTCTGGGGAACCTTGAGTCGTCGTATCGACAACAAAGAACCCTCTGAACCCCCGACTCGAACTAGGCCTACCCAGTCACGTCTCGGACGTAACACTGTGAACATTGTCAATATGCATTGCTGCTGACGACCATGCCCGTGCCGCCAAGTTAAACCCCCTTAAGGATGCAGTGCGATTGCAAACCTGCTGCCAAGAGTGCATTTGAGCATAAGTCTCGACCTCTGAATAAAAATTTATAGAGTAAGGTGCAAACAACACGTACTGCGGTCTCGCTCCGCCATCGAATTAGGCAAATACAGGGTTGAAAGCAGCGGGTGATCATTGCAGCATATCATATGGTGGCCATCTGCCCTGTATCCTCAGTTGTGAAAAAAAGGTCGGCGGAAAACAGACACATACCTTTGAGAATACATCTGGAATGCACATGGTGTAACACAGAGGGGGTTATCCGCAGGGACCCTGTCCAAAGACAAAAACAGTGAGAGGCAGGTTCGATAAAAGGAGAAAGCAGTCGGTGTGAACAACTGGATTGTCAGCTGTCGCCAAGTCCCCTTTCCTCGCCATGGCTCATCGCAATCTCCCCACTGAACTTGAACAAATGATATTCTCACTTGTGCTGCGCGAAACAGTGCATACATGCCTCACGGTGGCATACTGGGTCAAAGTCTGGTGTGTAGTGTTATCAATGTCCACGGTAGTGCAAACTCACCTGACGAGCACACCACAGGTTAGAGCCTGGCCTCTACCAGGAAGTGTGTCTGACGACTAATACCCAGGCGCGAGAGTTCTTGAGGTCCATAGCGCATCGTCCTGATTTTGCACTGTCCGCGGTCAAGACGCTTTGCCTCAATGTTGCCATCCATCTGGACACAGCAGTGCCTATTCTTGCATTGTGCGCTAGAATCAAGTCTCTTAACTTGCGTTTTCCTTGCCACCTCATAGGCCAGAACCCCATCCTGGGCCCACTGAACAACCTCGTCCACCTTGAAAATTTCTATGTAGATCTTTCAGCGATCTTCAATACCAGGACCATCTACTTACCAAACGCCCTTGTCTTTCATCACGTGACACACCTTCATCTAACCAATGCATGGGCGACTTGGGACCCTGCAGGAAACTCTATCGGTCTCGAAGAGCTTACCCAGCTCACTCACCTGTCCCTTCATCTCTCAACGATTCGCACGCTGCCGAATCTCTTGAAGAAGATTCTTCAGTGTCAGAATCTCCTAGTCCTTGTCCTTTGGAAGAGATGCTTTACATGTCACGAAGAAGCAGCACAGTTTCTTGTAGAAACCGAGCTCATAGACGCACAGCTTCTTGTTCTCAATGAAGGGGTCTTCTGGCACCACATGCTGAGCAATGCTTTCTGGACCAGCGCTGAACGCGTTGTTAAACTGCATCAGGACACAGATATCAAAGGCATGTAAGCATTCGCACCTGGTAGTCGACAAACCACTGATCCATTTATAGCTACATCATCGGCCCTCGATGGTGACAGGATCGTTCCACTCATTGCAATGCCTGATAGCACAGAATTCCACTTGGAAACTCAGTGGAACATCAAGACCGATGAGGTCTTCAGTGAGCCGGGTGAGGAGGCCGAGATGGAGCCATCCGAGAATGAAGTCACCAGTGAGTTGGGCAGGGGGTCTGACAGGGAGTCAACCCAGGATCTGTAAAGGTCAACAAGTGTGGGGACATGATCTGGAACTGGAAGGCATACCGTATGGTAGTACTACTTGTGGTCATATTATTTATACCGCACTCTGCCTGTCCAACTTGCGTGAACATTTTGAGTAGGTTTCACAATTGGGGCAGAGGGTAATGTTGCACTTACAGAGTGGTCTTCAGTAGTTTGAGATCGACAGTCCCAGCACGCGGGACGTAGCCTCGTCCTTGTGCCGAGGCAAACAGTGCTGCCGAGGGCTCTCCGTGGCCGTGCTATGTTGTAGAAGTAGCACAGCTGCAGGCGCAGGTCCGTGGGGTGCGCCTCGTCCTCGTCCTACACCGTTGGTCGTGCCAAGGGGAACAGCGCTGCCGAGGGCTCTCCGTGGCAGCGCTATGTTTGCAGAAGTAGTGCGGCTGCAGGCGCAGGTCCACGAGGTGTGCCTCGTCCTCGTCCTACACTGTCGGTTGTGCCAAGGGGAACTGCACTGCCAAGGGCTCTCTGTGGCGGTGCTATGTTTGCAGAAGTAGCACAGCTGCAGGCGCAGGTCCGCGGGGTGCGCCTTGTCCTCGTCCTACACTGTCGGTTGTGCCAAGGGGAACTGCACCACCGAGGGCTCTCCGTGGCGGTGCTATGTTTGCAGAAGTAGCGCGGCTGCAGACGCAGGTCCGCGGGGTGCGCCTCATCCTCGTCCTACGCCGTCGGTCGTGCCAAGGGGAACAGCGCTGCCAAGGGCTCTCCGTGGCGGTGCTATGTTTGCAGAAGTAGCGTGGCTGCAGACGCAGGTCTGCGGGGTGTGCCTCGTCCTCGTCCTACACCATCGGTCATGCCAAGGGGAACTGCGCCGCCAAGGGCTCTCTGTGGCGGCACTATGTTTGTAGAAGTAGCGCGGCTGCAGGCGCAGGTCCGCGGGGTGTACCTCGTCCTCGTCCTATGCCGTCGGTCGTGCCAAGGGGAACAGCGCTGCCGAGAACTCTCCATACCTGCGCTATATTTGTAGACGTAGGGCCACAGCTACAGGTGCCGATGTTGATGGTGCAGCTGCAGATGTAGCCATCGCAGTAGTACCGGTACCTGGGGCAATTGTCGACATCAGTATACTTTGCCCACGATACCACCATTGATGGATTGTACCATCGGAGAGTGAATCTGTTCTAACGGTTGTCAGGGATTTTGAGCAGGCGGAGCATCTTGTGCTGGACCGCTTCAGAGTTCTAGCATCACCAGTAGCCTTGTTGGCTTCCTCCTCTGCAGCATATATGAATGAGATGAGCGATCCGAAATGGCGACAATGGAACCCTTACTTTTAAGGGTTCAAGACCTTCCTCGTGAGCTCTGCCTTGTCTGCCAGCACCTCCGATTGCGTTTCGACAACACTAGATAAGTCGCCAGTGAGAGAACTGACATTCATGAGATGCTGGTACAAAAGCGTACTTGGTCTGCATGGCCAGGTCCTTGCAGCTATGACACGAGATAAGCCAAATGAAGTTGTGCATCATGACAGTCCCCTCACCGTGCATTGGGCAAACTTGAACGTTTGAACGAGAGCACGCACGATTGACCATTTCTGTTGTGATTCGTCGTGCGCCTATACGCATAACCTTATTACATGCACAAGTCTTCACTTTCTACACTATGCTTGAGTGGTAGCATACGCTCGGACCCTAACCCTAGGACGTTGTACAGGAGTTCTACATACTCCGTCTCTTTTTTCATTTGTTTGTACTTGTTTATCTTTTTATGGAACTCCGATCCAAACTCCGACTGTACCGATGTACCGGTTGTTTGGTTATGTTTACATTATTATGCGAGATCGCCGTTTGCGATTCGCTTCCATGTTTCATCATTCTTCTTTTAATCTCCGTCCAACACATGTATCACGTATGCTTCTCTTCTCTTTTTAATTACCGCTATGCTTCCATTTTACATGCGTCTCACCTCGTATACTTAATCACCGTTTGACACGTTGATACCTCATGTATTTAATCTCCGTTGTTTGTAACGTACAAACAGTAGAGTAGTATTTAAGCAATGCCATCCCAACCGAGAACTCCAGTCAAGTTCTCTGTTGGTTTCCCCAGCAATTATACTTGTCCCCTCTTCCAAGTAATAGTGGTGTAGCCTAGGTTTATTCCTGGGTTGCAACAATTTCAGGACATTTCTGAATCAGGGCAGGTCGGATGATCCAGCGCACACATGTCGCAGAGGATTTTAGCTCCAAACCTACACTTCGCCCACACTGGCTCTGCATATGCTTCATTGGTGTGCACGGCAACCTATCGTTTGGGCGTTCTCAATTTTTCTGTGGCTCACTGTGGTATTAATGGACGGTTGTTTTAGGTGTGGTGCTGTCCCATGTCAGCATGCCTTTGACAGCAGTCGGGCCGTTGCTCTGCATCGCACAGGGTGTCAACATTATGCCGCATATGCCAGTACTACTTTTAGAAGGCCTCGGGTGAAGCGGCATCTGTCCTTATCTGATGAACTGACGTCCAAGAATGCATGGCTTGAGGACAAGAATGACCTCAAAGTTCAGCCGATCCCTCACGCTGCCCCTTCCCATTCCGACCCCTCATTGCACACTCATGTCTCTGTTGACACTGAGTCCAGCACTGTGGCAGTAGCATGCCCGAACACTAGTCAGGACACCGAGGTGCCGCATTGTCAAGAACATGGTACTTCAACCATGACCGACTATCCTGACTTACCATCTTCTCATTATCCAGTTTGGACTCGGCGTTTACCTGCTTGCTTTAGGGATACATTACCAGAACCACCCCCACCTGTTCCCATTGAACATCCTGTGGCGGTCCTACCTCGCATTATATTACACGTGTTTGACTTGTTCCGAACCGCATTCAATGCATTTGGCATAGCCCAAGAATATCGCCACCGACCATCGTATGATCCTGACTCCTTCTTGAATGTCGAGGAACTGTCCAACAAACCCATAGATACCATTGCCGATGACGCTGCACAGCCCATGGCAGTCCCTTCCCTTCCACCCTGGCCATGGAAATCAATGTCTATATGGTGTTTGATGAGCTGGATGCTATCTGGAAGCAAGCAGAAGTCAGCATCTGAAGTGACTTGCCTGGCCAGCACGGTTTTAACCATGGAGGACTTCTCCACTAATGAGCTCGTTGGTTTCAATGCCCATACAGAGATGAAGCGCTTGGACACCTCCGAGATGGACATTGACCCAGATTCTCCCTTCTGCAAGGATGGCTGGATGGAAAATGCTGTCAGTATATCTGTGCCAACCCGCAAATGAAACCCAGAAGGGAATGGTCAAGAGTTCACTGTCTCCAGATTTTTACACCACAACTTAACAGCTGTTGTGCAGGCCACCTTTTCAGACCCTTCATCGAATAGGTATCACTTCACCCCCTTCAAACGCATATGGAAATCTCTTTCGACAGGTGAGGAACAACGCGTATATGACGAGCTGTACACTTCAGACATGTGGATCAAAGCCCACGACGAGCTTCAGAAACAGCGGCATACAGATGGTTGTACCCTCGAGCGTGTAATCGCCAGCCTCATGTTCTCCTCCGATTCGACGCATTTGACACAATTCAGTCATGCTTCAGCATGGCCCATCTACATGGCCTTTGGAAACTTGTCAAAGTATATACGAGCACAGCCCAATACACCTGGGGCATGTCACCTTGTGGCATTCATTCCAAAGGTAAGTGCGGCCTGCCGCTCACAATCAACACAACTGACATCACGCAATGACAGCTCCCACATTCCATCAATGGTTTTATATCTTGAATGACGAACAAGAAGAATGTGACCGATATCCTGACGCACTGCAAGCGTGAGCTGGTGCATGCAATCTGGAAGAAGCTATTAGATGCCGAGTTTTTGGACGCCTACAAGAACGGAATTGTCGTTAAGTGTCATGATGGCGTAGATCGCCGTATATTCCCCTGCATCTTTACCTACAGCACAGACTATCCTGAGAAGTACTTTTTACTTTCTCTTTATATACCCACACTCACTAAGGCTCCATGACAGGGTGCTTCTTGCCACGATTCATGATAAGGGCATATGTCCCTGTCCTGGATGTCTCATACCCAAGAGCGATTTTGCTCGTCTCGGCCTCCTGGCCGATCTTGCTGCAAGGACACTCCGGATTCGCCAATATTTCATAGATCGAATCACCATTGCCCGCGATGCCATCTATAAGCAGGGTGTTCCCCTTAAAGGCTCCATCCCTGAGCGCTACCTCAAGCCATTTTCACTGGTTCCTACATTCGTAAGTGAGCTGTCCCACCTACCTCAACTCAAGCGACTGAGACACCCAAAGAACTCGTTTGCCGATCTTCTGGGCCACCTGGGATGTAATGTATTCCAGATGTTGGTTGTTGACCTCATGCATGAGTTCAAGCTAGGGGTATTCAAGTCTGTCTTGAGTCACCTCTTACGTCTGCTGTATGTCATAAACTGTGAAGCCATTGATGTACTCAATACCTGGTGAGTCGTTCAAAACATCGTTCCCACAAACTAATGGTGATGGATGTAGGTACCAAGGAATACAGTCATTCAGGTTGGAATCTATCCGACGATTTCCTCCTGATGTGTCGGAGATGCGACAGCGTGCCGCATGGCATTTTGAGAATGTATTGCAGGTTAGTGGGAGGCGTGGTACATAGCTCATACTTGTCTGCCTAACACACCTGATTACGCCAGTGTGCGATACCAGCATTCGAGGGCCTATTTCTGACCGAACATGAAGATGTGGTGTGGGTTTTGTTGTTCCACCTGGCTCAGTGGCATGCTCTTGCCAAGCTTCGGATGCACACTGAACAATCAGTCTCCTACCTTGAGCAAGCGACGAGACTCTTGGGGCAGCAACTACGGAAGTTCAAAGAGTTTACATGTTCATCTTTCAACACTATGGAACTACCTTCAGAAACTGCTGCCCATTGGAGACAAGCGCAGGTGAAGCTGAAGGTGCAAAACACGGATGCTAGCAAGCCTCCAGGCACAGGTACCAGCAGTGCCACATGACCGAAGACATTTAACCTATCAACATACAAGATACATGCGCTCGGTCACTATGCAAACACGATCAGGACTATGGGAACCACAGATTCATATATGACCCAGATTGTAAGTGCTACTGCTATGACTAGGAGCAACTCGGGGCTGATGGTCTTCACCATTTCAAGGGTGAACTCGCGCACTGGCAGTTAAAGATGTTTTACCAAAGTATGAACAAGCAAGACCCGCTGAGGCAGCTTGCTAAGCAAGAGAGACGCCTAACCCGTGCACGCCATGAGATAGATCCGGACAGGATTTACTTTGAGGACGCAGGGTCAGAGGGAAATGAACCGGCAAGTCTCTCAGAACATTACCACCTAGCTCACAACACCCGGCACAGTATCAATTTAGCTCAATTCTTGAATGATCACTCTGGTGATCCTGCAATATGGGTGAGAATGTTTTATGCTAGCTACGGATCATTTGCAAACTCAATATTATTCCCAAGAAATTCATTCCAAAGCTCAAGGAACACTTGCTCGCTCATCTGACCAATTTAGATTACAATGGTGATGAACACGTATTCACCTCTGATGAGCGACATACTGTTCAGATTGTCAATGGTCTCAACCGGGTACCTGTTACGTCCGAGACGTGACTGGGATAAGGGGGTCGAGGACAAAAGGTTTCTTTAGAAACTCGTAGTTCTTTAGGCTTGTTGGATAACGACGAGGGTCGATGATTCAAGGATTCCTTGGAGGGTGAGGAATATTTCAGAGATCAGAGGATCAAAGGTTCGTCCCTACTGAACGATGGTTCAAAGTAGGACGAGAGCGTACACTTCAGAAGTGGTACGATTGACTTATAGATGCTGCACACTTCAGAAGTGGTGCAGACGACTTATAGAGGTCCAAGGGTTCGGAGGGATTTCAAGGTTACTAGGTGGTATTCCCAGTAGGTCAAAGTTAGGAAAACGTTACAGGTTACAATGGTTCCTTATATAAGTAAATAGTTGAGCCATGACTAAGCGGTAGAACTTAATAGAAGTTAATAGAACAAAAGAAGGTCATTGACTGAGAAGATAAGGAGTTCAACGAGATAAGAGATAACGAGATAAGAGATAAGGGATAAGGCTGACTAAGCGAATGGAATCTTTTGGAATCCAGTGGAAGAAAGATTAGTCAGCAAGGGTTGTTAGAAAGAAAGAGAAGTCCTTAGCATTATGTTGACGCTAAGTGTTCACAAGGTCTACCGGGGGTACAAGTGAAGGACCGGTGATACTTGGTAAAGGAGGGTTCGTTAGGAAATGAATGGTACGAAGAAGAGAAAAGAGTGAATCATAACAGTACCTATGCCCAGGTGCCTCCAAATCAACTTTACCACATATGACATACAGCGATCATATGATACCCTGTGTCCCGGGCATGGTGCCGTTGTGATGCTGCATTCCTGTGAGGATGATACCAACGCACACCCATTCTGGTATGCACAGGTATTGGCAGCTTTCGTCTTCCGTGTCCATTACAATGGACACGAGCATACCAAGGATGTTCTTTGGATTCGCTGGTTGGGTGTAGTCCCTGGCTACCATTGGAGTATTCAGAACGCCCGGCTTCCGAAGATAGGTTTTGTTCCCGACTCTCCCGGAGCTTTTGGATACATTGATCCAGCGCTCGTGATTCGAGCTTGTCATGTTATCCCCGTGTTTGCTGAAGGCCGAACTGACTCACTGCTTCGCTGTGGGTGCTTGGTTGGTCGCGCGAACAATGATGTCGATGATTGGGTTGCATACTATGTCAACATGTAAGCATGATGACAAACCTTGTTCCATCCACTTCCCACCTAATATAATTTAGATTTGCAGACAGGGACATGTACACACGGTTCACTCAAATCGGGTTGGGGCATGATGTTCAGAATCCAGCATCAAGCCTGAGGCAATTCAATGACCCTGTAGATGATATCGACAACGAAGAGCAGTCACTGTCGGACGATAACAACACGTCAAGCGATGAAGCGCTCGAGCTGGCGGAGGGGTGGGATCCGAAATCTTGTGAAGTCATAGGTGACTTGGAGGACAACAATGACGACTTCGCTGAGGAAACGGACAGTAGTGTTGATTCAGAGGACGAGGCGGAGGCAATTTCATCTGACAGTGACATCTATCATTATTCAACGTTCTAAACTTTCCCGAGTGTCATGTCGTACAGATATCACGTCTTATGTTTACCATACTGCCACTAGTTTCTGTGACGGTCTGAGCATCATGCTGATTCCCTGCGATCTTTGTTGTTCGTCTGTTTGTGCATTGATTTCCCATGCAGAACACCCGACCGTACATTTCACATGTACTTAGACTTTGCTTGTCGTGCAGAACTCGGCTACGTCGGATGTATCTGTGCCGAGCTGTATAAGCCTTTGCAATTCGGCTTCAAGACGGTGACTGGCATGCACACGCTCGTCATATTGGATTTCGAATGCCTAGCTTGCTGCTTGTAGGCAGAACTTATGTGTCATGGTCAGTACTATACAAGTCAATCTATTGCCTAGCAAAATTGACTGCGCATCCCGCACATCCAAACTATTTGCACGAGAATTGTGAAATGAATATAATCGTTTGGAAATTGACATCACCCAGGTGTGAATGTACCACGCCACGGGATTGGGCATGGGCCTGCGAGGGCATTACTTTAGCATGGAATCCTTGTACCACTCGTTTATTTACTGTGTCGAAGGACCTTTTTCACAAACGAATAGCACGGTCCGTACATACACGTGATGTATTATGTGGCATGCGTGAACGAGTCAACACCGGGCTTATATTTACTTCTCGCCCTCTTATATGTGTACCGTCAGGTGAGCCATGCTACCCGACGCACTTGCAACGCAGTGTGTCACCTCCGTGGCCTCGCTCACTCTCGTCTGAACAATCGTGACACTGCCTGTGCGAACGCCGTCATTGAACATCAGTGACATCTTCTCCGCGGGGCGTCGCAGGGGCGTTCATTGTCGCATCCATGTGTGACAGACCGGACGAAAATAGATGATACACTCACGTCTCTGCCTTGTTGTCAATCCGTCGGTACGTCCTAGCATTCGAAGCCTCAATGTTCGTCGTCTTCCCAAGCCGAGATTTCTATCCAGACCACACATGGGCTATTGGCTAGTAGATCAGCTTTGGGACGATGTCACATCTCAAACTGGAGCTTCCAAGAGTACCCCCCGTTTGTTGTGCAATGTATCTGCCTTCGGGTCTTGGGATGTCATATTCGTTGAGCGTCTGTGTCACCTCCGCGGTGTAAGTAGGACAGGCCGAGGGCCGCGTTCATACGTGTTCTCACCTTTCCGCTAGTCCTCATCCGAGGTCATTATGCTACACGCTGGGACGCTCTTTCCTAACCACACAGATGAAAAAGATGCGCTGCTTATGGAGCAAGGGAATTATATCAGATGGCGAAGCAAGCAGAATTCGACATAGAACTTTGGACAGGAGGCGAACGCGGCGTTTGGCAAACCCTGACAAAATCATCGTAGCATAAGAGTACACGGTGGACCGATTCCTTTGCCCAGTACGCTGCGAGGCTATTGGGGCAACGATTGTTTACGGTAGGTCGTCCCTTTGTTACACTGTTCATGCATGACTGTCAAACCTGCTATCTATCAGATTACATGGTCAATTTATGTAAGGAACTGGGGGGGAGGATCACTGCCACGCTTGTCACTCTGGTCAACCCGATCGCGACTATCATCATGGATCGCGATAGGTGTGTCTACTTCCTTCGTAAGTTCGGGCCATGTCATGTTGGTGTTGGCGCCCATGATTCCTAGGTTTCATCCGATTGTAACCAGCCTTGCGGGGTGCATGATTTTACCCAAACTTGGGGGTGATGGAAGCGCGGTACGTCAGCCTTTGGAACCACCCAGGAAATGCAATCGTTTATTCTGTATTTTTATTTATTTTTTTGCACCATCCATCTCTACGCTAGTGGATTGATGTAACATCGCACGTTTACTGCGGTGACATTCGTGCAACCCACGTTCGAGCGCAAGATGTGGCAGTTTCGATGACAAGAGTGTTCCTATCTACTATCGATTTGCAATCGGATGACCGTGGCTAATTTGCTAATTTTGCTGCGATATTTCCCAGAGGTGAGCACGACCTTTTAGTGTCAAAACCAATAGGCTAGGTCAGGGTGGAGCGTTAATACCGTTCAAACACGTCCACATAAAGTGTGGTGACCGGGGGTTGTGTCAGGTGAGACATTGGGAACCTCGTAGTCCCCGACTCCCACGGTAGTGGGGAGGGCTTTGTGCTTGGCAAACGGTCAGGCACCTGCAAACGAGCACGGTCGGATGTAACTGTACAGTTGTTACAAGGTGAATCTTCACCCAACGTGTGCTCGACGAGTCGTTGTGTCCACCATTAGATTTAGACCTCACTCATCGCATGGACAAATATCCTGTTTATTATGACCCAATATATTACCCTCAGTATGCAGCCCGTTGCTTTGACACCCCTCAGGATTTTTGTCAACGGTTGCATGACTCCCTCTCGTCACACCGTGTTGTAAAGTGCAGTGAATATCAATATCAATCTTTAATTATGAACCCAAAGTCCCCAAGGAGTCGGGGACCGGCGCGTGCGCCGCTACGATCATGGATAAATCGGATTGCTTGGGAAACGGAGCCGCGGGAGTGTCAAGGGACATCATCCCTCAATAGTGTTGCTTTTGCCTGCGCCATTTGTGCACGCGGCCAACGTGTGATTGGTGGGAACAGTATTGGAGGTTCTCGCCTGTGGTGTTCCTGGAAATGGTTCTCAGTCAGCCAGAGCTGTTTACAGTCGACTCCCACATAAGGAATACCTGGTAAAAGCGATACTCCCTTATAGTGTATACATTTTGAGGTTTCCCAGCTTGGAATGCAGAGACTCCATCCCATAACAAATACTCTCTTATAACAGAT
>JBBPSY010000294.1:0-15426 GCA_038093855.1 Rugiboletus extremiorientalis
TAAGCTGAGCCTTGAGGTTGGCGAAGGCGAAGTGAACTCTCTGGATGCCAGTAGATACGCGTGGATTGCGTAGAACTAGCTGGGGTTTCCAGCTGGTTCTCCCAAGGTTTACATAGGGTACAAGTACGCGCACGGACCAAGCGATGTAGGTACTGGAAAAGGAAAGGGTCCAGCATATCATAGGGGGATATGCTGGAAAAGGAAAGGGGGCACTTCCTCAATGGTGAGGTTGAGTGCGAACTGACAAAAAGGGTCATGCAAGCATGCTAGACGAAAGGAGTGCGCAGCAGCAATGAGGCTGGCATGCACTAGAGATATAAAGGGGAGTCCGAGGTTCCCGCGGAGTCGCGGGGCCGAGGGGAACCAAGGAAGGACAAAGGGCGACACTGCTCTGGGCAGTGGCGCAGAAAGGAAAGCATAAGTAAACAAGGATAAAGGAAGGTAAACCTCACTGGTACTGAGGTAAGCGATAAGTAGATGGCTAACCCTGTGGTTAGGGGTTCGCCTAGGGTAATCGTAGTATAAGTAAGGTTAGGTATCGTACCAGTGAGCAAGGAAGGAAGAAAATGGGCTGGGGGACCACTCTACCGTAACAATGGCCTCTTCTTCATCCTCTAAGCCTGATTCACGTGTCCCAGTTTTCACTGGCATGAACTGGACCACCTGGTACTCTGCCATGGGCTCTTACATGCAGGCTACCGGTTGTACATGGGTGATGACGCTTTCAGTGCCACCCTCTCCCACTCCTACGACTGACCGTCATGACGTGGAATATTGGATTCAATGGACACGTGCGAATGACACCCTTGTGGGGTCAATCAACCTCCACTTGTCGGAACCCCTTCGACAAAAGTATAATGAGAAGACAGTCGCCTCTGAGCTTTTCCAAGCTCTTAAGGACGATTTCTCTGATACTGGCATCGCAGGGGCTTACAGCCTCTTCAGGCAACTCCTTGACATCCAAATCCTGTCTGACTCTCATCCTGCACCAGCCCTGAGCAAGATAGGTACCCTCTTTACCCAGCTCAAATCCGCAGGTCACGACCTCCCTGATGCTACCAGGGGGATGATGCTTCTTGCGAAGCTCCCCCCTACTATGGACGTTGTTGCGCAAATGCTAGCACACGCCAAGGATGACAAAGGAGTGTCTAAGATCCTGACCACGGAGGATATCCACAAGGCAGCAGTTCTCTCTTGGGAACAGCGCCAGATGAAGGGGAAAGGTAAACAGACAGCACATAAAATCAGCGCTGTAAAACATAAGGGAAATCAGCAGCCCACCTTCCAACAGCAGCAGCAACCTTCGGGTAGCGCTCCTGGAAATGGGCAGCAGAAGACCAAGTGTGGTAAGCGTGGAGGCAAAGGCAAGGGGAAACAACCCCAAGCCCATATTGCCTCTGCTGCGATCATACCACAGCCAACATCCCCTTTATCACCTGTCACCGCCCCCTGGCAAGAGGAGCTTGCCTCTTGGGAGCAAGAAGTTCTCCAGGAGTACGAACAACCCATGGCGGGTTTTACCCCATGGACCTCCTCAATCATCACTCCTACTGTGGATTATCAACCTGCTACGATTGACCCGCGTCTTTGTGTGCATCAACCCGCTCAATTGTACCAGGGACAACAAGGTCTGCCTGCTGATACTCGTATCCAGCAGGAGTTTACTCTCGCTCACAGGCTTGAGATCGTCCCTAGTGCAGAGAGCGTTCGAATGCTTGATGCCACCATCACCTCCAACTCTGCTACCACTTCACGAGTCCCAGATTCGGATGATGAATCCGTCGCACCCCTCCGAAAGCGCAAGCGCTCTAGACGCTCACGCAAACAAGCCATCATGGCTCCGCCAGCTGATGGATGGGATAGCGAGGATATTGTCCAGATCTATGGCAGTGATCTTGAGGGGGAAATAGCTGACGCTGCTGGCCTTGAGGAGTCTGGTCCAAGCACCTCCATGGCAGCTGACTTTAAAATGAGGCAAGTAATTCATCCTTCTTTCCCCAGACAGGGATACTCACGCCAGCCTGCTTTTAACGCGTTGTTTCCAACTTCTGTGAAAGTAGTTCATAATACATTCATACCTGGCTGTGTGATACCCAATGTAGTTTCCACTACATTCAGCGCAATACATTCTTTTCCGTGTTTCTGCGATCTGTCTGAATCCCGCAAGTGTGCCTGTGGCCACAGTGATAAGAAGTTTTGGATTCTTGACTCAGGTGCTTCTATGCACTTCACCCCTGATCGAAGTGATTTTGTTGAATATGAGGAACTGATAGAAGATGCTCATCTACCTGTCAGTACAGCTGCATCCAAAATTTACATTGTTGGACAAGGATGAGTCCTATTGTGCTGGATAGACAATGGATGAAAGTCCTATATTCTACAGCTGCAAAGTGTAGGACATATACCTAACTCACATGTCCATCTCATCTCTCTTGAACAACTATTGAAACATGGTGCCCGTGTTTTTGGCAATGCTTTACAGCTTACAGTTACTCATGGTGATGGCAGATTACTTGCCCCATTTGTACCTGGATGCATAGGAGCAGGGATGTACACTCTTGAGACCTCACTGCTCAATGAGCAACCCCATGTGAATGTTACCAAGACAATAAACTATGACATAGTCCACTGTAGATTAGGACACCCTTCTAAAGATGTCCTTCAACATGCCTGAAAGCATACAAAGAACCTTCCTGATGTTGAGATTCCCTCATTGGACTCCATCTGCCCTGGTTGTGCCATGGGCAAACTTCCTAATCAGAGTTTTCCCCCTACTGAGTGATGTGCTACACACATTTTTGAATTGATTCACTCAGATATTAAGTCTTTCCCAACTAAATTATATCATCAGTACAAATACATTGTTACCTTAGTTGACAATTATACTGCAATGGTGTGGACTACACCTTTGTGTGCTAAGGATGCTGCATTAGTTGCCACAAGACATTTCCTAAAAATGGTGTCTACCTAATACAGTGCTGAAGTCCAAGGATGGATGTCTGATGCAGGTGGAGAGTACAAATCCAAGGCTTTTGATGACATGCTCAAGGGGGAGGGTATTTTGATTTATCAATCAGCACCTCATACTCCACAACAAAATGGTCGTGCAGAGAGGTTCATGTGCACTGTTATGGACAAATCAGAGGCAATGCGCCATGAGGCTTGCATCCCTGAAAATTGGTGGGAATTCTCTATTGCCCATACTACCCATTTATACAATTGTACACCACTGTGATGACACAATTGGTGCACACCATATGAGCTGCTTCACAAGCACCAACCAGATCTAGCACATCTACATGTCTTTGGGTGCACAGCAGATGTACATTTATCAGAAGATGTGTGGCCTAATAAGATGGCCCCTAAATCTGAGTTAATGGTTTACTTGAGTATAGCCCCAGGCAATGAACATAACTTCTTGTTCATGAGATCCCCCAATAATCTCCTTTTTCATTCAGCACATGCCATCTTTGATGAGCAACACTACCCCTGCTGTGATAAAACTCATGCAAACAAACCAAGGCTACTTCCAGTACCCCCCATCATTGATGTTCATAAGCCTATTAGGCCACCGTCTCCATCTTTCAAACATGAACATTTACCTAATTGACCTGCTGCTCCAAGCCCACCTCCTCCTGTCCCTCACACGCCTTCTGTTACGATTCACTCTTTTCTCGCTTTTCCTCTATTTCTCCATGTATTACTAAGCCTCATGTTGACTCACTGAGAGGCTGTACTTTTCTCTTAGTCATTATTCTTATTACTGACCAACTTCTCTTCCACCGATCTTACTCATCACTTGCTCAGTCAGCGACTCCTCTTCCACCTTCCATAATATTCTATGACATTCTATCTTTCATTCCAGAAACATATATAAACTCGTCGTTTACCTCTTTGTACTTTCCCAACTTTGACCTACTTGGGAATTCACCTAGTAGTCCTTTGAACCCTCCGAATCCTTGGACCTCTATAAGTCATCCGCACCACTTCTGAAGTGTGCAGCCTCTATAAGTCAATTGTGCCACTTTTGAAGAGCATGCTTTCACCTTACCTCGAACTGTCATTCGAGATAAGGCTGAACCTTTGACCCTACGACCCTTGAAACCTCCTTACCCTAAGGAGAACCTCTGTCACCACACTTTACCAAGTCATATGCTTAATATAAGGGTACAAGCATAACAAAAGGTCAAAGTTCTCTTCGACAGCCTACCAATGATGTAGCAGCCATTCACCACAGACCCTCCTCATCTGCCCAGTGGGGCCCTAGATCTTGCCAACAAATCTCCCCCGAACTCCTCGATTCAGAACCCTTGGAACACTCTGAACCCCCCTCTCCAGTTGACCCAGACGTTGACCTTAACCAAGAAGAAGCACTAGACCTTTCTCACCAATTCTCCACTTCTCTATGAATTCCTTGATCCCCCACCCCTCCATCTCCTACCCCAATAAACTGCCACCCAGTTTTCTCTCTACCCTCCCAACACCCCTCCCCAATTAGAACCCCCTCCCCAACCATGAGTTCTTCATCAAAACCCATTGAACTAAGGATAGGTCTTCCCGAACCATTCAACAGGTCCCACAATGATGCCAAAGCCTAGATCCAAGCAGTCCAGTTCTATCTCCTTGTCAACGAAAAGGTTTATGACAGCAACACTAAGAAAATCGCCTTTACCCTGTCTTACATGACCAAGGGCTCTGCCGCTATGTGGGCCTCTACCTTTAGACAAAAGGTCTTCTCCTCAGCCACTGGTGGACAACCCCCATCTTTTGGAACCTTCGTTGACTTCATTGACTCCTTCTGAGTATCCTTCGACCAAAAGGACACTATTACCTCTGCCATCGCTTGGCTTTCCACCAAGCAAATGAACCCCACTAAGAACAGAAACTACTCCCCCTCTCTCCTAGGATACACTTCCAAATTCCAGAACTATGCTGCCCTCTCTGAGATCACCGATCCAAATGTCCTAATAGGATATTACTCTACCAGAATTCTTGTACCTCTCATGAAGAGAATTATGTCTATGGATACTCCCCCTGACACCATCAATTCCTGGTATAAGAAAGCTCTTCACTTCAAAACACAATGGAATCGTGCTGCTGACATAGCTACGTGCAACAAGGTACCTGCTCATTCTACCTATCACTCCTACTCATCCCACCAACAAGCCAAGGACCCCAACACCATGGACATAGACACAATTCAAGTCTCAAAACTCACCCCCGCTGAATGCAAATGTTGCATGGAGAAAGGATTATGTTTCTGTTGCAGGAAATCTGGACATCTCTCCGGAAACTGTCCTACATTCCCTTCCAACTCCACCCCCCACCCCCCTACTGAGAAAAAGACTAGAAAGGTGCAGGAAGCAGATGAAGAAGAAGTCCCTGGTCTACAAGAGATTGAGGACAACAACAAAGAAGAAGCTCCTGAGGTGAAGGTAGTATTCACCCATTATTTTGAAATGGAGGATTCGTCTGACATGAAACCCCTCCATATGTAGAACTCATGTACTTGTAGGAGACAAGAAGAATAAATCTATCCACATCCCCCTTCAACTTATCGTCCCTACTTGTACCATGAAACATGTCAGAGCCACCACTTTAATCAACAGCGGGGCTGACATCTCCTGTATTGACTGGAACTTCGTCCAGAAACACAAACTCCCCCAAGAAAGACTTCCCACTCCCATCCCCGTTCAAAATGTTGATCAGACCTCGAATAAAAGCAGACCAATCCACTTTACCACCACCCTCTATGTCAGCATTTCCGGAGTAAACCAGAAGATCAAATTCTATGTCATGCATTGCAGTTCTGAGAACCTCATCCTTGGTATGCCCTGGTTAAAAGCCACCAACCCGATGATCAACTGGAAAACCAAGACTATTTTGATCTCCACCAACAAAGACAAAACTATGAAACTAAACTCCTCTTACACCTACAACGAACTACAACATGCTGCCAAACTTCGTCCCTTCCCCCTCCTTTGCCAAAGATCGTTAGACACATTGATACCGATCTGGTCTACGATGAGAAGCTCTATGACTACCTGGACCATCACCTAGGACATCGACTCCCCACTATCCAGACCAACCTCTTTAAAATTGATAGAGTGGTCAAACATGGGGCTAGATACCAATGTATATCCCCGGCAGTAGTCCAAGTGTTCACTACAGCTACCAAGTTAGCCATTGGAGCTGAACAGTCCAAACCGAAGAAGACCCTCCCAGTTGAATATGCTATGTTCTCCTCTGTCTTTACCAAGGAATCTGCTGACCACGTTCCCCCCTCCCGACCTTACAACCACGCTATCAACCTTGACAAGTCATTCTCTCCCAAGGTTGGTGAACTCTACCCTCTCACAGCAGAAGAAAGGACTGCTACAGAGACTTTTCTGGATGAAAACCTTAAGTCTGGAAAGATCTGTCCCTTCCAGTCCCCGCAAGCATCCCCCTTCTTCTTTGTAAAGAAGAAGGACAGTAGTCTCAGACCTCGTCAAGACTGCCGCTACCTAAACGAACATACCACCTGTGACACCTACCCCCTTCCCCTTATTTCTGACCTCATCGACCAGTTGAAGGATGCAAAGACCTTTACCAAGTTCAACGTACGATGGGGTTACAACAATGTCTGTGTCAAAGACGGAGACCAGTGGAAGGCCGCCTTTATCACCCACAAAGGCATCTTCGAATCGACTGTTATGTTCTTTGGTCTGACCAACTCTCCAGCCACCTTCCAACGATTCATGAACAACTCATTCCATGACATGATTGTTACATGTGGGCTTAACTGTGGGTCGTCGAGCTAGGTAACACTCAAGACAAGCAGTTGGCTTCACATAGAATAGCTGCGAGGGAATAAGGAAATAAGGAAATGAGGGATTGAGGTGGTGAATGGCGGAGAAGACCCGCAGCAAGTGTGTCAGAGACAAATCTGCTCGTGTGGAATTGAGAGATGCGGGCAATGGGCAAGGGAACAAGTTACCCCTTGGAAGTCCCAAAGGTTTATGGTTCTAGGATGAGGGGCAAAGTGAGGAATGATGCTTTGCAAGCTTACTGACGACACACAGTAAACCGAGACTGCGTAGAATAAGCTAGGGAATACAGCAGGGTTCCTAGCTATTTATCTAGTAATACAACCCTGAGCCCTGGGTTGGGGAATGGGCGAAGGGGAAGGTCAAAAGAGGTTACAAGGAAGCTCGCCATAAGGGAGAGCTGCAGAGTCCACGGGTTTCCAAGAAAGGAAGGAGGAAATCTGTGGGTTTCCAGGAAAGGGAAAAGGGAATCCGCAAGTGCGGAATTCTGCAGAATAGATCTGTGGATCAGATAAAGAGATCTGCAGATTAAGTAAGGAAATCCGTGGATGGTCAAGAAGGGAAGGAGGAGGTCTGGCACGATCTAGGGGAGCTCCGGTGTGTTGACTACTGGTATGTCAGGGAAGACTAGCCAGTCGTCTTCGAAGTAAGTCACTGGGGTAAAGGAAAAAGGGGAAAATGATAGTCTCATCTGAGAGGTGGGGTGCTCAACTGTAACAATGATCACAGAAGGATGGCTTGTCATTTATATGAATGATCTCCTCATCTTCTCCCCAGATGACGCCACCCACACAGAATTAACCAAACGGGTTCTCCAACAGATGCAGAAACTCAACCTGCACCTCAAACTTGAGAAATGCACCTTTACCACTCCCAAAGTAGAATACCTTGGAATGATTGTCCGTCCTGGCCAACTTGCTATGGACCCAGTGAAGCTTGCCGGTATTGCAGACTGGCCTACTCCCTCTAAACTTCACAATGTCCAATCCTTCCTAGGCTTTGCCAACTTCTACTGATGATTCATTGGCAACTACTCCAACATTGCCCGTCCACTCATTGACCTGACCAAGAAGACCACCCCTTGACATTGGACCACCATCCATCAGAATGCCTTTGATGCCCTGAAAAAGGCATTCCTTTCAGAACCAGTCCTTTGACTACCCAATCTGTCCAAATCCTTCACCATGGCCACCAACGCCTCCAAACATGCTTCCAGAGGCATCCTCCTACAAACTGACTCCAATGGGGAATGACACCCCTATTCCTACCTCTCTCAATTGTTCTCCTTCGCAGAATGAAACTACAACATCTATGACCAAGAACTCCTCGCCGTCATATGCTCCCTCAAAGCATGGTGCCACTACCTTCATGGCTCCCCCTTCCCAGTTCAGGTCTTCACCGACCATAAGAACCTCACCTATTTCTGCCAACCTCAGAAACTTAACCGGTGACAAGCCTGCTGGTTACTTGACCTTTCAGACTTCCACCTGAAACTCATCCATGTCCCTGGTTGCCTCCTTTCCGCCCCTGATGCCCTCTCCTGCCGCCCTGACCTTATTCCCTCCACTGACAATGACAATGACTCCATGACCCTCCTTCCCTCCTCTCTCTTTGTTAACCTTATCGACTCTGCCCTGGCAGATAAGATTGCCACCTCCTCTGCCTCAGACCCGCTAGTCCTTGACTCCCTTCATGCAATGGAAGGCAAGGTCCCATCTAAATTCCGCTCCTGCCTGTCTGACTGGAAATACATACAATGCGGGCATCTTGACCTACCAGGGTCATGTATATGTTCCAGACACCCTCCTCTGTCAACAATTGTCACTCGGTTCCATGATTCCCCCCTTGCTGGACATCCCAGCTACCTCAAAACCTGTCAACTCATTGCCACGGAATATTGGTGGCCCAGCCTGGCCCAATACATCTGCAAATACATAGAAGGTTGCACCTCGTGTCAGCAACACAAGGTTAACACACACCCCACCATTCCCCTGCTTACTTCCATTAAGTCCTCCTGCTCCCGACCCTTCCAGCAAGTCTTCTGCAACTTAATCACTGACCTCTCTCCATCTGACAGCTTTGATTCCTTGTTGGTCGTGGTTGACCATGGGCTTACTAAGGGGGTAATTCTCTGTCCCATTAAGAAGACAGCCACTGCGGAAGGAATCGCTCACCTTTTCTTCCACAAAGTTTACACTCAATTCGGCCTTTATGACACCATCATCTCCAATCGTGGTCCTCAATTCGCCTCTGAATTTGCTAAAGAACTTGCCAAACTCCTTGGATATCACTTAAACCTTTCTACCGCCTACCATCAGCAATCTGACAGTGAAACTGAATGTGTCAACCAGGAGATAGAGACCTTCCTCCATATCTATTGCCACAATAACCCCACATCCTGTTCTGAAATGATCCCTCATGCCGAATTCGCACACAATCACCATTCCCACTCTGTCACCAGAAAATCTCCCTTCTACCTCCTCATGGGTTATGAACCCTGCCCCTTTCCCTCAGTGATTGCCAAGACCAACCTCCCTGCTGTTCAATCTCACATCTCCCTTCTTACCACCACTCGCAACAAAGCCCTCACCACTCATGAACTTGCTTGACAAGTCATGAAGTCCCACCTCTCCTCAAAAGGGTTCAAACCCTTTGCCAAAGGAGACAAAGTCTGGCTTGAAGCTAGGAACTTAAAATGCTCTCTTCTCCCCTCTAAACTCCTTCTGAAACATGAAGGACCCTTCGTGATCACAGAAGTACTATCTCTGATCACATACAGACTCTGTTTACCCAAGACCTGGAAGATTCACCCCATCTTCCATGCCTCCTTACTCACTTCCTACAAATGGAATGAAACATATGGAGCCAATTTCCTGGAACCCCCACCTGACCTAATCAATGGAGAAGACAAGTATGAAATTGAGAAGGTCCTACAACATTGTGGCCCACCCTCTTGCCGCTTCTTCCTGATCTGCTGGAAAGGATACACTGCTGAAGAAGATTCTTGGATACCCGAATGGAGTCTGAAAAATGCTCTGTCAGCCCTCCTGAACTATAAGAAACTTCACCCTGTCACTTTCCCTCCTTAGTTCCTGCCCCTTCCATGCCCTGCACTGACTGCCCCAACTCTTTCGAATACAACATCTCCCCAATGGCCGTTACCTACCCCACCCCTTCCATTTCTTCCGTCTCTTCTGTTACTGATTCGACTATAGACGAACCCTCCTCTACTATACTCTCTCCTGGATGGGAATCCTCCCATCTCCCCACACCCCTAGCTACTAGACTCTCTTTTCCCTTATAATTAGCCCCTTCTTTCCCTACCCCCGTCGAATCCGTTGACCTCCCAATCTATGCCCACCATCTCTGGGATTCTTTCCCAGATAACAACTATGTGAATCACCTCAGTGCCACAGCTAGAAGCTCCCAACTTGCAGTCCCTATTGAGGCCCACCTGACATCAGCTCTCCCTTACGTGTGCTTTACTCTGCCTATCTCCAAGCTCACCATATCTGACAGTTCTCCTCCTCCCACATCCGCACCCTAAATACCCACATAGACTTGGTGCAGGAACAGACTGCTGCTGCAGTCGACAGTATTATAGGAGATCTACACATCACCTTCTATCAGCTCAAGATGGGCAAGTTTTTGGATGATTTGGACTGATACCTGTTGGAGCTTAACTTTTCCCCAGACACCATCCCCACTGTCCCTAACTCCCCCTCCTCCGCCGTGTGTACCCCCATCTCCACCTCCTTGGAACCTCTTACCCAAGCTGAGGCCGACACCTTAGAACTAGCTCAAGTCCGATGGAATGGAGGGACTCGTTACCAGTGGTATGCCATATCCCCCACCCACCCTCGCTACCACAAGGCGTGTTTTGAATATCATGAGTTGGGACATGTCCACATTGACTGCCGATTCTATCAATGCTCCATCTGCCTCTTGTGGCATCCCAGCCACACCCAAGCCATCTGCCCCCTTCATCGCCTCCCCCCTCCCACCACCAATCCTCCTCCTCATCCTCCTCCACTCAGTCGAATCAACACCCCCCCACCTCTTGCTCTGCCTGCATCTCCACTCAAGGACGTTCCTCTTGAAGGAACTCCCAACCAATCACCTCCCCCGTTCCTGCTCCTGTTCGCAGGAATTCACACTCTCCTACCCCCCCGGAGCCGCAGGAGGAGATTATGACAATGCTATTGACGACATCGGTTGGGGAAACATTACCGGATCCCCTGGGGCATCATATGGCGCGTTTTAGATTGGGTTTATTAGATTCTTCATCAATAACTCGATCATATGATGGGAGTAATGTTATGATTCACTCTTTTCTCGCTTTTCCTCTATTTCTCCATGTATTACTAAGCCTCGTGTCGACTCACCAAGAGGCTGTACTTTTCTCTTAGTCATTATTCCTATCGCTGACCAACTTCCCTTCCACCAATCTTGCTCATCACTTGCTCGATCAGCGACTCCTCTTCCACCTTCCATAATATTCTACGACATTCTATCTTTTATTCCAGAAACATATATAAACTCGTTGTTTACCTCTTTGTACTTTCCCAACTTTGACCTACTTGGGAATTCACCTAGTAGTCCTTCAAACCCTCCAAATCCTTGGACCTCTATAAGTCGTCTGCACCACTTCTGAAGTGTGCAGCCTCTATAAGTCAATTGTACCACTTTCGAAGCACACGCTTTCACCTTACCTCAAACCATCATTTGAAATAAGGCTGAACCTTTGACCCTATGACCCTTGAAACCTCCTTACCCTAAGGAGAACCTCTGTCGCCGCACTTTACCAAGTCATACGCTAGTACAAGGGTACAAGCGTAACACCTTCTCCACATCCATTACTGACCCTACCTCCTGCTCCTTGAAAGCAGCGGCTTGGGGCACCTCCTGTCATTCCTCCTGCTCCCAGACACTCCCAAAGGGAATGTCGTGTACCTCATCAGCCTGACAATACCTATGGTGATGGTCATCCGGTAGAGCATGTTAAGGAACTGGAGTGTCCTAGACATAGGGAAGACATCAGGGAACCTGGTCCTTCTCATGCAGTTGACCATGATTCTCAAATGCCTGACAATCTTCCCAACACACCTGCACCCCCTGCTCCAATCCCCACTTCCACTGAATCTGACAGTGAAGCAGATGTCAACCAACTATGTCAGGAAGGGGGAGCTGGATTGGCTGCATATTTGATGTCTAAGGCAATCCCCTATAAGGTTGACACTGCAGAGTCAAAACCCCTTCACAAATGGAGTTATAAGGACATTCAGAAGCTACTGCTGTAGCAAAAGAGGAGTGGGAAGCCACATGTTGACACAAGCTATTTATACCTCAAGAGCACAAAGTCTTTGAACTGGTCGATCCTCTGAAAGGAAGAAAGGTTATATCAAACCAATGGGTATTCAACCAAAAACCGATGGTTAAAAATGTGCATGATTAGTTGCCAAAGGTTTCTCACAGGTTGAGGGAATTGATTTTGACCAAATCTTCTCTCTGGTTGTAATGTTTGAGACAGTGCACTTAATGCTAGCACTAGCCTCCCTTGAGAACTGGCATATTGAAGCACTTGATGTTTGAAGTGCCTATTTATATGGCAAGCTTAAAGAAGAGATCTATATGAGACAACCAGAAGGTTTCTCAATTCCTAGCCAAGAGTACAAAGTACTCTGCTTATTGCATGCACTATACAGCCTTAAACAAGCCAGACTGGCCTGGTGGGAAACTCTACTGTAAATGAGTCAATGAAAGATCTTGGATTCAAACGTCTAAAGTCTGATGCTGGTATCTTCCTTTTCCAGAAGAAAGGCACCAATGTAGTGGTTGCTGTTGTCTATGTTGACAATGCCCTCTTCTGTGGTCCCACCAAAGCTATAGTAAATGAGGTTAAAGCTGCATTTATGTACAAATGGGAATGTAGAGACTTAGGCATAGCCAAAGAATTCTTACATATACATATCTGCTGGACTGGCAGCTCGATCTTTATAGATCAATGCACCTACTTGGAAACAATACTTGTGAGATTTGGAATGCAAAATGCCAAAATTGCCACTACCCCTTTACCTCAAGAATACTATTCTTTGTCATATGATGGCCCAATGGATCCAGAATTACAATCTCACTTCTAACAAGTGATCAGATCCTTATTATACCTTACATTGGGAACTTGCCCAGATATTGCATATGCAGTCACTGCACTGTCTTGACATGCAGCCAAGCCTTCTAAGGAACACTCAGATAAAGTGCTCTACATTTGTCGCTATCTACTTGGGACTAGATATTACTCCCTTGAGTTCGATGGTGCTTCCCAAGCTGATTTTATTGCATATACTGATTCAGACTGGGCTTCTGACCCCAATACTCATCACTCTCAGACTGGCTGGTTTATTAAACTAGCAAATTGCATCTTCAGCTGGCAATCTCGTCAACAACAACAGATAGCCTACTCTTCTACAGAGGCTGAATATGTTGCATTGTCTGATTGTAACAAACAAGTTATTTGATTACAATCCTTCCTTGAGGAACTTGGTTACATACTTTCCTCTATTCCAATTTGTGGGGACAATCAAGGTTCTGTCTTTATGGCATCTAATCCTGTCACCAAGAAATAAAACAAACACATCGATATTCAATGGCATGGTATCAGAGAATTTGTCAAAGAAGGACTTATTGAACTATTCTTCATTGAAGGAGCTTCTAATCCTGCTGATATGTTCACAAAGAATCTAGGTCACATAAAGCATAGTGATTTTCAATTGAAGTTGGATTTAGTCCTCTATGACCACCCACTACCCTCATAAGGTGCATTTTTCTCTTCTACTTGCATATTCTAGTATATTTAGCAAGGGGAAGTGTTGAGCATGCACTAGAATAGCAGCATCTTAACATATACATAAGTGTTTGAATGCATATATGTGATGTAATTATCTATATCCACACATGCATGTAGTATATAGTATTCAGACTCAGCTGTCTGAGTTTTAATTACTTCTTGACCACATACCACCACCTTCCTTGTAAGAATACTACCAACCGGTGAGTAGTAGACATCACTCTGCCACTACATGCCTTGTGTTATGCATGGGATTAACTGTGGGTCATTGAGCCAAGTAGCACTCAAGACAAGCAGTTGGCTTCATGTAGAACAACCGCAAGAGGATGGTGGGGATAAGGGATTGACATGGCAAATGGCAAAGAGGACCAGCAGCAAGCACAACTCTGGTAAGTCTCACTTGTGCAGAATAGGAGAATGCAGGCAATGGGCAAGGGAATGAGTTACCCCTCATAAGTCCCAAAGGATTATGATTCTAGAGTGCAGAGCAAAGCGAGGAACGATGCTTTGTGAGCTTAGGACAACACACAGTAAACCAAGACTACATAGAATAAGCTGGGGAATACAGTGAAGTCCCTAGCTATTCATCTAGTAATACTGCCCTAAGCCCAGGGTTAAGGAGTGGGGCAAAGGGCAAGGTTGAAGGATTTAAAGGAAGCTCACCATCAGAGTAAGCTTCAGAGTCTGCAGGTTTCTGGAAAGGAAAAGGGGAATCATCCACAGGTTTCCAACAAGGGAAAAGGAAATCCACAGGTTTCTGGAAAGGGGAGAATCAAGGAGAAAAAGGGGTCTGGCATAATCTAGGGAAGTTCTGGTGTGTTACAGTGGCTCAAATAAGTGTCCCAATGTTGGGTCATTTTGGAAAGACTTGACATTTGCAAAAGAACCAAAATGCATTAGCTCTAGCCCTTGCAGGGTCATCAATAGCCCTAATCCTTGCCTTGAATATGACCACTTAGTCATGTGATGTGGTTGTTATGGGACTGAGATATAACCATTTCAAAATGACATGTCATTGGGACACTTATTTGAGCAACATTTCTATTCCACAATTTTAGTACTTTGTATGCCATCTGTTTGCCTTTATCAGTGTCTCTATTCTTCTAGGCATGCTTTCTATTAATCTTTAACATTCATCAACCTCTATCTTTCCCCATTCCACATCGATCCTTTCCAAAGCTCTCAAACCCCTCCCAGTGGTGTTGCATAGCTGTTGAATGTCTTTTTAAAGATTTGCCAGAGATATTCAATGGGATTAAGGTCTGGAGATTGTGCTGGCCAATCAAGAACCTTGATACCTCAAGATTCCAGCCACTTCTGGGCTCTTTCAGATATGTGCTTGATGTTATTATCTTATTCAAAGATAATGCTCTTCTCAGAGATCCCACAATTTTGCACAGTAGAAAGCAGATTATCCTTCAGAATGGAGACATACTGCTCAGCATTCATCCTCCCTTCCACCTCTGCAAGGATTCCCACTCAATTCCAGCCCATGCATCCCCAAACCATCAAGAAACCTCCTCCAAACTTTACTGCCCACTATATCTCCTTGTCTAATCAAGGTTTTACTGCCACTTTCCACTTCCATCTGACCCAATCCTGTTACTCTTGGTCTCATCTGACCAAATTACCCTAGTCCAGTCCTTTACAGTCCAGTGTTGGTACTTAAGAGCAATGGCCAGCTATATTTTTATACCTTACATACAAGGGTGGTTTATTTTTCTTGACTACAGCCTTTATAGATGTAGACTGTAGCACATTGCAAACAGTTTG
>JBBPSY010000295.1:0-15406 GCA_038093855.1 Rugiboletus extremiorientalis
CTCCGTCTCGCTCCTTCCTCCCCTCCCCCCGTAGAATCCGTAGACCTTCCCATCTACGCCCATCGTCTCAGAGACTCCTTCCCTGACAACGACTATATCAACCGCCTCGATGCCGCCGCCCGAAGCTCCAGGATGGCAATCCCCATCGAAGCACACCTCGACATCAGTTCTCCCTTGCGCATACTGTATCATGCCTACCTCCAGGCCCACCGCATTCGTCAGTTCTCCTCTCCCCGTATCAGAACATTGAATGCCCGCGTAGACCTAGTACGAGAGCAGACCGCAGCAGCTATCGATGAAATCATCAGAGATTTGCGTATCGCCTTCTATCAATTGGAGATGGGAGAATTCCTCACCGACCTGGATCGTTACTTATCCGAACTCAATTCCGTCCCCGACTCCATCCCCACTGTCCCGAATTCCCCTTCCCCTACTACCCGCACCCCCATTTCCGCCTCTTCAGAACCTCTGACCCAAGCAGAGGCGGATATGCTCGAACTCGCGGAAGTTCGTTGGAACGGAGGGACCCAATTCCAGTGGTACGCTCTATCCCCCACCCACCCTCGTTACCACGAGGCTTGCTTCGAGTGTCGAGAGCTCAGCCACGTACGAGTCGACTGTCGTTTCTATCAATGTCCTACCTGTCTTCTATGGCACCCCGGTCACATCCAGTCAGCCTGCCCCCTTCGTCGACCTCCCCCGCGCCGCCAATCCTCCTCCTCCTCCTCATCCTCCCAACCGGCCCACCAATCCCACTCTCCCCGCTCCGCTCGCATTTCCTCCGGCAGACGTCCTCCTAGGCGGACGTCGCATCCCATTACATCCCCCACCCCAAGGCCGGTCCGCAGAAATTCTCACCCTCCTACCCCACCTGGAGCCGCTGGAGGAGATTACGACGACGCTATTGACGATATTGGTTGGGGAAATATCACTGGTTCCCCCGGAGCCTCATACGGGGCATTGTAGTTGATGAAAGGTTTAGGTTCTTCGTTGATGACTCGATCATACGACGGGGGTAATGTTACGATTTCTTCTTTCTCTTTTTCTTTCGCTATGACCTTGTACTACTAAGCCTCGTGTCGACTCACCGAGAGGCCATTCTTATCTATTAGTTATCGTTCCTCTTATCGCTGACCAACCTCCCTCCCATCCGCATTACTAATCACTTGCTCGGTCAGCGATTCTTTCACCTTCCATCATGTTCTGCGACATTCTACTTTTCATTTACCAAATGTATATAAACTCGACGATAGCCCCTTGTATTTTCCCTAACTTCGACCTACTTGGAATTCCACCTCGTAGTCCCCTCCGAAACCTCAGGACCTCTATAAGTCATCTACACCACTTTTGAAGTGTGTAGCGTCTATAAGTCGATCGTGCCACTTTTGAAGCGCACGCTTTCGTCTTACTTCGAGTAATCACTCAAGTAAGGACGAACCCTTGACCCTTCGATCTTTGAAAACATCCCCAATCCTTTGGGGAACCTTTGATCTTGCATTCGACCAAGTCCTACGTTAGTACTTCGGTACAAACGTAACACAACCGGTCAAAATGCAAGGTGAGTCCTTGCTCTGTTTGAACTGGCAGGGCTTAATATGTATTCTTAGCGAGTCCCTTCCATCGCAGACAATGATGATGACAATGATGAAGACAAGGTCGTCATCATTGCCACTTCACGAGTCCTGGACCAAATGGTCCATGATAAACCATGCAGTCCATGCAAGCAGAACGGTCACCAATGTGCTGGCATTCCCAATCGGACGTGCGACCTGTGCACCTGATTGAAGGCGAAGTGTGATAAGTTGCAGGGTAGAGGCAGAAGGCGAGAGGCAAAGGAGCCAGAAAGAAAAGGAAAGGCGCCAGGTAAGTAAGGCCCCCTCCGGATAGCTTGTTCTGACCATCAACAGTCCATCCTCTTGGACGGATTGTTATTCTGCCTTGTAGGCAGCCGTCGCCACCACTGTCTGCTCGAACTGGTGGTGCAAGCACAGGTCCTTTCCGACTCATCGCTGTGGGGCCAGTTTGTCCAGTGCCAACTGTCGTGGTTTGACCTGTGGTCTTGGCTCCCCCCTCTCCTCTTTTCTATCTGGACCCAACTCCTCAAATCAGTGTTCCAGATAAGCACGAGAAGGACGAAGAAGAGACACCTCAGAAAAAGGCGAAGGTCGTGGGGCCGTCTCCCGAACTTCTTGCTGAAGCTAGGTGTGCCATTCCAGTACTCAAAGCCTGGATCGAATCCTCGCGGGTATTCTGCAAGGAGCTTGTGGCTCATGCCTCTGCAATGGAGGCTTCCATTTCCCTTCAGAGCGAGGAGCTGGCAAAGGTTAAGGCAGCACTGGGGGTAGAGTAGTGTACCGTTTTCCTTCAATTCTTTGTATCCTTTGAGTACCATCACAATTATCCATGTCCGTGTCCATGTCCAGCATGACCCCTATAGTGCAAATAAGGGAAAATGTATGATTAGGCTTCAGAAAAAAGTAAAGTGAAGAGAGAAAAGAACAGGAGAGGTCCTTGGACCAACTGTATCCTTCACGAGTTACTGCTCGACTTGTTTTCTTTGTACCTCTTTTGCATCTATCCCTGCACGAACCCTGGATAACTTTGTTAGAATAAAAGGGTTGTCCTTATAGTAATGTGCGCTGTGTCTCAAGTGCGCTCAAATACAAATTCTATGTATTGGGTATAGTTGAGACACGTCGGAATGGATGGAATGTCATTGGTTTGATGTCCTTTGAGTGGTATCTTTTGGTAGTTAATAATAGTGAGACAGAATGTTTTTTTTTTTTTTTGAGTTTCTTTTATTTCTTTAGTGACAGTATAATGAGTGATAGAGTCACTGGATGAAAACCAGGATGGAATAGAGAGCTCCGGACTAAACTGGGGTAGAATATGTACGTAGGGTTGGTTGTTGGGGGCATTACTCCCAATCCTGTTCTTCCTCGTCACACTCAGAATCATCTTCTGCTTTGTAGTTGTCCATTTCTCCATTGCGCCACTCAGTCAGGTCTGCTACTGGAACCGTGACCTTTGTTCGAGGGTGGTAGGGAAGCAGCCGGAAGGCTGCATACCTAAGTTTCGAGATCACACCATCCAACTTGGCCAGCAGGTATGATCCACCAGTAGTCCTTCACAGGACTACCATCAGACCAAGATACCGTGGCTTCATTTTCCAGTTCAATTCCTTTTTGATCCACGTATTGCGGACTAGTACGAGGTCTCCTGGATTGAAGTCGAAGTCTCATATCTGGTTCTTGAATTGCATCTCAAAGTGCTTGAGGGATGCAAACTGTGATTGAGTGACGCATTCTGTTGCAACCCAAGGATAAATCCCAGGTTACACCACTATAACTCAATGAAGGGGGACAAGTAAAAATGTTGGGGAATCCAACAGAGAACTTGACTGGAGTTCTCAGTTGGTCTGGCATTGCTTAAATACTACTCTACTGTTTGTACGTTACAAACAACAGAGATTAAATACATGAGGTAGATGGTAATTAAATACGTGAGGTGTAGCACATGTAGAATGGAAGCATGATGGAGATTAAAGAGAAGCATACATGATACATGTGTGAAGCGGAAATTAAAAGAAGTGTGATGAAACATGGGAGCGAATCATAAATGGAAATCTCACATAAAAAGGTAAACATAACCAAACATCCAGTGTATTGGTATGGTCGGAGTTTGGGTCGGAGTTCCATAAAAAGATAAACATGTACAAACAAAAGGAAAAAGAAATGGAGTATGTAGAACTCCTGTACAACGTCCTAGGGTTAGGGTCCAAGTGTATACTACCACTCAAGCATAGTGTAGGGCAAAGACTTAGGCATGTAATAATGTTATGCATATAGGTGCACAATAAATCACAACATTACCCCCCTTCTAGAAATCGACTTCCAGGCAATCCACAAGGGTGCAAGGTGTAGCTGACATAAGATTGTTGTAAGCTGTGAATAATGAATCAAATTCTGTTTGTGTCATGCAAAGCTTTCTGGGAGCGTTTGGATGCTTTAAATAAAAGTCCTTGATAGCCTCTTTGACATGCGTGAGATTCTTCTCGGATTCCCATGTCCTGTCCTCATCGCTATATCCCTTCCAATGCATGAGGTATTCAAGAACACGACCCTTGAGTCTGCTGTCAACAATGTAATCGACAACAAACTCTTCTGAATCGTCAATAATTATTGGCCCTGGTTTGTAGCTCTGCTGGCTGGGTAATAGTCCATTATAAGGTTTGACCCTTGATATATTAACCATGGAATGAATTTTCATAGATCGTGGGAGTTTCAACTTGACCGCATTAGGTCTGTGCATAGATATGACTTCATATGGTCCGAGCCACCGTTTGGTCAATTTAGCTGATTGTTGAGTCTTT
This sequence comes from Rugiboletus extremiorientalis, assembly GCA_038093855.1. Lineage (NCBI taxonomy): Eukaryota > Fungi > Basidiomycota > Agaricomycetes > Boletales > Boletaceae > Rugiboletus > Rugiboletus extremiorientalis. The sequence goes on from JBBPSY010000295.1 coordinate 4,373, forward strand.
CTGAGATCAAGATTTTCAGTTGAGAGCCAAACACAATCGCTGGGTTCATAAATAGGAGCTTCTTTTCTATGTTTGTCTGTTTGTATCTGCATCCTCCTCCAGCTAGCCTCCAATACATTCTTCGCGTCTGCTAAGGTTTTACCGAAATCATTGGAAAAGTCCATTGTGGCAGGATTCGGCATGTTTTTAGGTTCAATTCCCATATGAGGGGCATAGGAACAAGTTATTTCAAAAGGTGATTTTTTGGTTGCCGAATGCTGTCTGTTATTATATGTAAATTGTGCCAGCGCTAGCCAGTCATGCCATGAGTTCTGATTCTTGGTACAGAACATGCAGAGATACTGCTGTAAGTCCCTGTTCACACACTCAGTTTGCCCGTCAGTCTGAGGGTGAAAAGCTGTTGACATGTGCAGCTTGATTTTCAGCATCTTGGCCAGATCTCACATGACGTGAGAAGTGAACTGTGGTCCATGATCAAATATAATAGAGTTTGGGAGTCCATGGGTTTTCCACACGTGATCTTGATAAAGTTTTGCTGTTCCCAGGCTGGGAATCTCTTTAACCGTGGGAACAAAGACGACTTCCTTTGAGAATTGATCAATGACGACCAATATGGAAGTATACCCATTGCTCTCAGGTAAGTCTGTTATGAAATCTACAGAAATGTCCTCCCAGGGTCCAGCAGATACCAGATTAGGTTGTAACTTGCCAGAAGGAGGGTGGTTGGACAGCTTCATCTGTGTGCATCGTTCGCATCGTGATGTGTAGTCGGAAACCTGTGCTTTGATTCCCTCCCATGTGTAGTACCACATAATTAATTCCCATGTCTTCTGAGAACCTCCATGTCCCATAATAGGGGAATCATGATAAAGTTCAATAATAGATTGGCATAGATCTCTGGTGGGAACGTAGATCTTTCCATGGAAGTGATATAGTCCATTATTGTCCATAATATAATCTCCTTTCATTTTGTTTTGAGCTTTTCTTACATGTTCCATGAGAGCTTCTTCTGCTCCATGGATATGGATGGACATCTGCCGAACATGTTCTGGTGGAATGAAAACAACTCCTTTGTTGTCATCTTCTATCCCCTTTTGGTGGTCTTCTCGTCGGCTAAGAGTGTTGGCCTTTTCCATGGAAGTGCCTGGTTTCTTTACTAATATATAGTTGAAGCAGCTCAGCCACTGTGCCCATCTCACTTGTCTCCAGTTCAGATCTTGAGATTTCATGAAATACTGCAAGTTGGCATGATCTGACCAGATCTCAAATTGATGCTTTGCGCCTTCTAGATAGTGTCGCCACACCTCTGTACATTCAATGATAGCGAGCATCTCTTTGTCAGCGATAGGATAATTTTGTTGTTCACTTGACATTTTGTGTGAATGAAAAGCGACAGGGTGCCACTTTCCTTCTTTTTCTATAGATAGAACACCACCTGTGGCAAAGTCTGATGCATCACATTCTAACTGGAATTGGCAATCATTGTCTGGGTAGGCTAGGATTGGTGCTTCTGTGAAAGCTTGTTTCAATGTGTCAAACACTGATTGTTGTTCTACTCCCCATTCCCAGACTTTGTCCTTCTTGGTCAGGTCATTCAGGGGTGCTGCGATGCAAGAGAAATCATTAATGAAGTGGCGGTAGTAATTTGCTAGTCCCATAAAGGATCTAACCCCTTTTAATGATGTGGGAATGGGCCAATTGAGAATGGCTTGAACTTTGCCCTTCTCCATTTCTGTACCATGGGAGTTGACCATCATTCCCAACATCTCGACTTCCTTGACCAAAAAGAAGCACTTTCCGGTTTTAAATATAGATCGTTCTCCTTCAACCTCTTGAGGACTTCCTGTACAATCTTGTCATGTTCTTCTTGATCATCCGTTTTCGTAAAGATCAAGATGTCGTCTATATACACAATGACGCATGTCTGCATATTGTAAAACAGATCATTCATCATGTGTTGAAACATGGCGGGCGAATTGCACTGCCCAAAGAACATGACAATGGGTTCAAAGCTGCCTCAATGACATATGAAGGCTGCCTTCCATTTGTCTCCTTCTTTAATGCATATGTTATTATATCCCCATTGAAGGTCCATTTTTGTAAATAACTTTGCTCCCTTTAGCTGGTCGATCAGCTGTGAGATAAGAGGGAGCAAATAATTGTTTTTGATGGTCCACTCATTTAGATATTGGTAGTCTTGTACCATCCTCTTCTTCCCATCCTTTTTGGGTATAAAGAAGACAGGTGAGGTTTGTGGGGATTTTGAGGGCCATATATAGCCTTTTCATAGTTGTTCGTCAATGAACTTAGACACTTCTTCCTGCTCGTCAGGACTCATAGGGTATAATTTTCCTTTTCGAGGTTTGAAGTCCAGTTTGAGATCTATGGCATGATCCCAGGGTTTACGAACCGGCATTCTTTCTGACATATTTTTCTTGAAGACCTTGATAAGGTTATGGTATTGCTTTGGGACTAATTCCTCAGGAGTTTTGTCCACTGGTCCTTTTGATTCAAGTGCCTTAATAATACAATAGGCAGTGGGAGCGTTCCTGATTTCGTCATCATCTAGACTTCTCAGGATTGTGGCACGATCGCTTAGAAGGAAGCAAGAGCATGGGCATCATGTAAGTCAGACATTTCCGGTTTGCCAATCTATTTCGGGATTGTGTTTTGCGAGCCAGGTATATCCAAGGATCAAGGTATTTCTTCTGAGATCCATGACTTCTGCTTCTATCCTTTCCCTATGTCCCTGGAACTCTAAAATAAGCTCTGTGACGTGTGTAATATTGCCTGCGCTATTTTTGGTTCCATCCATGTTGTAGACAGGGATTGGATTTGGAAGTGGCTTGGTTTTAATCTTATTAACTGAGGCCCAACGTGTATCAATGAAGATGCCATTAGCTCCTGAGTCCAGAAGTGCTTGGGTTGCCACCATTTCGTGCTTGGTCGTGGAGTTAGCAACTTTGATCTCCAGACAGATCTCTCATTTTGGGAGAAGAGATCGCACTTTGATTTTATCTGGGTTTTCTATAGATAGAGAAGACGTGGGGGTGGAGTATTTTTTTGTTTTTGTTTTGACCGAATTAAGCCTGCATTCCTGTGCAGCAAGCTTCTTGTTAGAAGACCTGGTCTCAGTTTGAGAAGAGAAACTGTCCGTATCGTAATTTAATGTCCTATCTTGGGAGTCGAAGATCCCATCATCTTCTTCTCCATATGCCACATTGAGATTACAAAAATGATTATAGAAATTGTTCATATCAGGTCCATTTGCCTTGTGATCACCTGGTTTGATCACTTGGCTTGGCCTTTTCCCTTCATCTCAGTCTCATGGAGATCGAAGAAATAAGCTTTCATTTCTTCATAGCTCATTCCTTGTACAACTCGATCAGGTCCAGGATCTCATCCCTTTCCTTTTCTTCCCTTGCTTCCACGAGGTGGACTATCCTCCTCCGATTCTGACGCATCGCCTGTTGTAGCAGTGTGCACCTGTTTAAACTTTGAGCACCTTTTAGAATGCCCTCCCCCAAGGAAGTGACATTCGGGGCACTGCTTCTTTGGCTTCTTGCATTCTTTAGCCATGTGAGGGCCCTGGCAATTGAAGCACTTTAAAGGTTTATGTACTGCATTGACATTTATAGCATCATCACAGGATGTTTGTCCTTGTCTGGAGGAGCCCCCCCAGATTCATCTGTCGGAATTACATAAATTGAATGCCTCCAGGGCATTTCCAGCAGTAGTGATATTTTTGATGTATTCATTGACTGTGTTTACACAATCGCCTTGTGGGAATATCAGTTTCATGATGTCTTCTTGAGTGTTCTTTTTGAGAAGGTGAGTGCCCATAAAGTTGTTGCAGCCGCTACGATCATAAATGGTCCTCCACTGCATGAGGAATTTGGTGGTCTATTCCTGTGGACCTTGTTTGCACTTGAGGAGTTGATTCAAGTATATGTCTTCTTGATTTCCTGGATGAAATCTTTTCAGGAGCATGGCACTGAGACGTGCGTGGTCAGGCCACATGGCCATGGGCCCGCTGAGGTATCTTTGTAATTTAGTGTGCACTCACACTCCAGCACCATTTCGATCTGTGCTGTCTCTTGTTCCTATTCTTGTTAAGACAGTGTCAAGTCCATTCCCTCCAGGTACAAGTCTGACAGAGTTCCAGGGTATCAGTATGAAGTTGGGCGGAGGTCCAATGGAGGGTAAGGAGGTCAAGGGTACTCAACGGATAAGGACGTTGGCGCAGGACTTATGTGTTGCGCCCTTGCTGAGCCTCATGTCCTCGTATTTGGGAAGTAGTACGGAGGAGGGTAAGGGAAGGTCGGAAAGGAACTTGGGCAAGGAGGGGTGACTTAGTTGATTTACAAACTGAGGTCTACAGACAGAGGACGCAATACTTATACTACAAACCAGGACTGAGATCAGAAGAGGGTATGTAGCAAATGACAGATGGTAGCTATGAAATGAAACAAATGATAAGGAAGTATAACAGGGGCATATGGAGGATGACAGGAGACATATGGAGGATGACAGGAGACACATGGTTAGACACGAGAACATGAAACAGAGTGTCAAGGAGAACGAAGGGTGATGTCATATGGAAGTCCAGTAGGGGAGCACACAACTCCGGATACTGGTTACAGACCTGAGTACAGAGATGATGGTTGTGCACCAGAGATGTAAAGAAACGACCGGAGGTGGTTGCTTGACCACTGGAGATCATGGATATAACAACACCCCATATCCTCCTTCCTCTCAGTTCAAGAAAGAGAGGCAGCCGAAGTTCAATATTGAGAGCAAACCTGCATTGAACAACACCAATCCCAGGAATCCTCTCTATCTCCATCGGTCTCAGTCACTCCCCTTCCTGCCCCAACTCCAACTAGTCACTCCAAATGAAAGTCCAGCAAGGCCAGATTGAATCCAACAAGCAGTTGCCCACCCTCAGGTGCTGGTGTAACAATTCCTGAGTGCAGGTCTGATCCCTGTAGAAGGATCACTGCAATTCCTGCATCTGGTACCAGCCATCCAGCTGAGCCACTAATTCCAGACCCCAACATACACATACATGGAATAGACTCTGACATTGATCCCAAAGAATCAGACAATAACATGGGCAAAGAGTCTCTACCCCATGACTTCTCTGGAAGAGTAGAAGATGCCAACTGGTGACTGCAGGCCATGGCCACTTGGTGTCAGATCAAATAGGACAAAATGGAGGACACAGAGATCATTACTACCACTCTTGCCAAGATGGGGAAAGGGCAAGGATGAGTATTTGCCAAAGGATATTATGCCAAACTTGCCAACCCTGCTGCTGACCCCAACTTTAATACATGGACCATCTTCTCTGCTGAATTCAAAAAGGCATTCTCTGCCAAGAATGAATCAGTGGATGCTAGAAGAAAACTTTGTACTCTCCACATGAAAGGACTCTTCACTGAGGCTCTAAAAGACTTTGCCACCCAGTTCAATCTCCTCCTCAGTCTCTCTGGCATCACTGATGCCAACATGATCAATGATGCCTATTGCCAGGGACTCCACTATACCTTGGTTGGAGATATCCTTTGAGGAACAGAACCCACTCCCTTGGATGGATGGATGACTGCTGCCAGCAACCACACCCAAGCCCATGAATGCCTTCACAACCTATGTTGAGGAGGGTTCCAATCTGCCCAACATGATTCCAATGCAATGAATGTCAACCAGATTAATCTCACCAGATCTGAAAGGGCTTGACACAACAGAGACCAGTTGTGCTACATTTGTCACAAACAAGAATGTGTCAGTTGGAACCATCCTGAGCACAGGAATTATAAACCTCAGCAGCAGAAGACTTTCCCCTCTTCTTCCTCCTCCATGCCTAAGAAGCCAGAACAGTTCAGGACTGTGCAAACAAGTTCCACCACCTCCCCAGATCCACTAGACGTGTACATTGCCAACTTGGAAACTGGGAGGAAGGATCAAAAGGAGATCCTACGAGTCCTCAGGGAATACTATGATGAAGACACCAAAGAACCCCATGCAAACAATGAGGTTGAACAAGTCAATCACATCTGTGTTGGAAAGGATTTTTAGAAAGGAGACTCGCCACAATGTCTTGCTCTCCCACTCTCCCAACTATAATAGTATCACAAAATGAGAAATCTGTTTTTGTCCCAGTTTCTCTTTCACCAGTTGGGAGTAAATCCATTGTATCCACTCCAGCCCTCATCAACTGTGGGGCTACTTCTTGCTTCATTGACTATACATTCACCAAGAGACACAAGCTTCCTTTTACTTGTTTTACTTGGCCAATTACTGCCACCAACACAGATGGAACCATAAACAAGATAGGAACCATTACCCATAAGTGTTACAGCATTGCGGTCCCCCTCTCCATTTACTTCTTTTCTTCATACCTGGTACAACACCTAACCTACTTATCCTATCCTTTTATGGGCATAGCTAGGTACTTATCTTTTATGCTATTAAAGTATATTTACCTTTGTCTTTCTCTTCTTCTTTTGTCGTGCTACTGCCTCCTTGCAGTGTCACACCCTTCCTATTCCATGATAGCCACCACTGTCATGGATTCTTTCACTTACCTCCCATTCCTGTCATGCCACTGCCTCCTTGCAGTGTCACATCCTTCCCTTTCTGTGATAGCCTCCACTGTCACTGACCCTTATATTCTTCTCAAACAACTGCACTCTTTTGCAGACCTGAAACCTTTCTCTTTCCAGCATGCTCCTTTGGAGCACTGTGGACCATTCCCTTTCTAAGTATATAGCTGCCAGGGTACAGCCCCCTTTATACCATATATAAACCCTAGTAGTAGAACTGCTGGATCCCCAGCTAGTTCTATGCAATCCATGCATATTTACTGGCAAAGTCAGAAACCTTTAGTCTTTCAACCCCTCAAGACTTAAGCTTCCTTCCTTGTGGTCTCAGAGCACCTGGAGCTATGCTACTAGTGTCTTAGGACTTAGGACTACAAGCTTCTGTACTTGTATTGTCCAGTGAAGTCCCAACAACAGGAATCTCTCTGACTTTGTCACTGAGATACCATGTGCATTGTAACAAAAGAACTAGCTCTTCTACACCACAATTGTTATCAAACTTCTGCCCTTTGTCACCATGGAGGAAGACCAGGGACTAGAAGGCCCTTCTGCTGAGGATTATGCCTACTACCTAGCACAAAGAAGAGCCACCCAAGCTGCCAAGACAATCTCTAACAATCTAACCATCGCCCAGGAGCACCACTATCCAGGATCTTCTTCCCTCACTGTTCAAGAAAGGGAAACCACCAAAGTTGTGCATTGGCAACAAACTTGCATCAAACAACAACAATCCCAGGAGTTCTCTCCATCACTGTCAGTTGCGATTGTCCCACTCCCCACCCCCAGCCTGGTCAGCCACTCTGAATGAAAGTCCAGCAAGCCTGGATTTAATCTGACAAGCAGTTGCCCACCCTCAGGTGCTGGTGTAACAATTCCTGAGTGCAGGTCCAATTCACATAGAAGAGTCACTGGAATTCCTACATCTGGTACCAGACTCACTACAGAGCCATTAATTTCAGACTCCGATGTACATATACATGGGATAGACTCTGACATTGAAGAAGAATCAGACGACAACATGGGCAAAGAGTCTTTACCCTGTGACTTCTCCAGAAGAGTAGAGGACACCAACTGGTGGCTGCAAGTCATGGCAGCTTGGCATCAGATCAAACAGGATAAGATGGAGGACACAGAGATTGTTACTATGGCTCTCACCAAGATGGGAGAAGGGCAGGGTGGAGTGTTTGCCAAAGGATATTACACAAAACTCACCAACCTTGGAGCCAATCCCAATTTCAACATGTGGACCATCTTCGCTGCCAAATTCAAAAGGCCTTTGCTGCCAAGAATGAATTGGTTGATGCTAGAAGGAAGCTTTGCACTCTCCACATGAAAGGACTCTCCACTAAGGCCCTTAAGGACTACACCACTCAATTCAATCTACTCCTTGGGCTCTCCAGCATCACAGACATCAATATGATCAACGATGCCTATTGCCAAGGTCTCCACTACACCTTGGTCGGAGACATCCTTCATGGAACTGAATCCACTACCCTAGACAGATGGATGACTACTGCCAGCAACCACACCCAGGCCCATGAACACCTCCGAGACTTCCATTGAGGAGAATTCCAGTCTGCCCAACACAATCCCAATGCAATGAACATTGACCAAATTAATCTCACCAGACCTAAAAGGGCTTGTCACAACAGAGATCAGTTGTGTTACATTTGTCACAAGCCGGCATGTGTCAGTCAAAACCACCCAGGACATAGAAATTATAAATCATAGTAGCAGTGGAAGACATTCCCATCTCCCTCCTCCTCTTCCTCCAAGAAACCAGAATGGTTCAAAATGGTTCAGATGAGTGTCATCCCCTCCCCAGACCCTCTAGACACCTATATTGTCAATCTGGAGACTGGACAAAAGGATCAAAAGGAGATCCTTTGAGTCCTGAAAGAATGCTATGATGAAGACACCAAAGAACCCCACACCAATGATGAGGTTGAACAAGTCAACCATATCTGCATAGGCAAGGATTTTTAGAAAGGAGACTCACCACAACATCTTGCTCTCCTACTCTCCCAACTGTAATAGTATCATAAAATGAGAAATCTGTTTTTGTCCCAATTTCTCTATCGCCAGTTGAGAACAAATCTATTGTATCTGCACCTGCCCTCATTGACTGTGGAGCCACTTCCTGCTTCATCAACTACACATTCACAAAAAAACATAAACTCTCTTTCACTCATCTGACTCAACTGGTCACTGCCACCAGTGCAGATGGCACAGTAAACAAGATGAGAACCATCACCCATAAAGTCTGTCTCTGCATTCAGATAGACAAAGACAAAGAAGACTGAGATTTCCTTGTTCTCTCCAGTGGAAAACAACAGAAAATCATTCTAGGAATGACCTGGTTAGAAGAGCGAAACCCAACCATTGATTGGAGTAGTCAGAAGATGTCCATAAAACCTTCAACTTTGGTGAAATGAAAGCATAATGGGCAGGAAGCCCTCACTCAATGATATCTCCTATGATATCTAGATCTAGACATTGACAACCACTTAGCCAAAGCATACAAAATCTGGTTTGAACGGATGCCCACACACATCCAAAAGATCACCCTGTTGAGTACTCTGGCCCAGGAGATGGCCAAAATCACCAAGACCATCCTGAAAGAATACCAACAGTTTGCTGATGTATTCGTGGACAAAGAAGCAACCAAATGTCTGCCCTCCTGGCCATTCAATCACAAAATCAAGCTTGTCCCTTCATTTGTCCTGAAACATGTAAAAAGCTACTCCCTCAACTCCAATGAAATCAACACTTGTCGAAAATTTGTCAATGAAAACCTGGCCAGTGGAAAGATCCAACCTTCCACCTCCCCTCAAGTGGCACCCTTCTTCTTTGTTGCAAAGAAGGACAGGAAACTCTGCCCTTGCCAGGACTATTGCCACCTCAATAGCCATATGGTCAAGAATGCTTACCCCCACCCATGCATCAATGACCTGCTCAACAAGCTGAAAGGATCATCCCTGTTCACCAAACTTGACATCCATTGGGGGTACAATAATGTTCTAGTTAAGCCCGAGGATAGATGGAAGGCTGCCTTCATCACCCCTTTTGGGCTCTTTGAACCAACAGTAATGTTTTTTGGGATGTGTAACTCCCCAGCCACCTTCCAAGCGTACATGGATGATGCTTTCACTGATTATATTGTGGAAGGATGGCTTGTCATCTATATGGATGACATCTTAATCCACTCCTCTGTTCCTGATCTTCATTGAGAACAGACAAAAAAAGTGCTCCAGCATTTTCAGGAACAACACCTTTATTTGAAACCTGAGAAATGTTCCTTCAACATGACCAAGGTAGAATATCTTGGGCTCATTGTCATGAAGGACAACATAAAAATGGATCCCACTAAACTCGCCACCATTGAGGAGTGGACACCACCTGTAACAAATACTTCATTTACAACACCGGATAATGTTACGACACACATGGTATCTCAGTGGCAAACCAAAGAGATAGCTGTCATCGGGACTTCACCGGACAACGTAGATGTGGAGTCTACAGTCCTAAGTCCAGAACTCAGCAAGCAGGTCTTGGGGCGACCTTTAGACCACAGAAGAGTAAGCAAAGTCTCGAGGGGTCGAAGACGAAGTGGACTCTCTGGATGCCAGTAGATATGTGTGGATTGCGTAGAACTAGCTGGGGTTTCCAGCCGGTTCCACCAGGGTTTATATAGTGTACACAGGTGGCAGTACACTAGCACAGACCAAGGGTATGTATCTGCTGGAAGAGGAAAAGGTCTGACATGTCCCAAAGGGATATGTCAGAAAAGGAAAGAGAGCACTTCCACAAAGGTGTGGTTGAGTGCGAACTGACAAAAGAGACAAGTGAGCATGTCAAAAGAAGTGAGTGCGAGGCAGCAAGGAGGCTACCATGTGTAAGAGATATAAATGGAAGTCCGAGGTTCCCATGGAGGTCAAGGAGCCGTGGGAACCAAGGAAGGACAAAGGGTGACACCACATTGAGTGGTGGCGCAGGAAGAGAAACATATGTAAGTAAAAGTAAACAAGGATAAAGCCTCACTGGTACTGAGGTAAGCGATAAGAGATTGGCTAACCCTATGGTTAGGGGTTTGCCTATGGTAGTCGTAGTGTGAGCGTAGTTAGGTGTTGTACCAGTGAGCGAGAAAAGGAGAAAAGGGGCTAGGGGACTGCTCTACCATAACAGATAACATGTACAAAAGTCTACACAAGTGTACATGTGTTCAAGACTCACAACAAGTCAAGGGACTTAGTTGTTTCTCTTCCTTTGTTTGTACTTATTTATGTTTTTATGGATTCAAACTCTGATGCACCATGGTAATGCCTACACACAGCTTCTACAGTGAGCAACAAAACTGTTCCAATGTTTGATGCTTTTGAAGTATTTGGTAAATACTGGGGGAACTATTGAAGCTAAGCCTTTAGACTATAGG
>JBBPSY010000296.1:0-15396 GCA_038093855.1 Rugiboletus extremiorientalis
GACGATGATGACGATGATGACGTGATAACCGCAACGTCGCAGTTATCACGTCATCGTCGTCGTCGTCGTCAGGCGAGACGAGGGGACATGACGGCGCAGCGGCATGGGGGAATTTTGTGTCCCTTTCCGATGCGATGAGCTTGGCTGCAAGTGTGAGGCAGACGGCTTCTGCTTCATGTATTGTGTGTTCCGTTACGGGGTCTAGATGGTAGCGTAGTGAGCACGGGGGTCGGCTGTGTCCGTACATTACCACTGCCGCGCCTGCTTTAATGCCGTCTATTCCTGATCAAGCGCGGTACGTGCTTGTTGCGTCATTGGCCAAGTTGTGTTCGGCTATGGCTGCCTTCCTTGACCGTGGTAGCCGTGTGAAGTTGTAGGGTGTGGTTTTGACTTGGTGCAGTCTTCCTGGCGTGATGGATTTGATGAAATCGGGTTTGATTTGGTAGGCGTGAAAAGAGAATGTGGAGGGCTGACCTGCGGTGCCTTACGAGGCGTTTGGCGGCTTTTCGGGGTGGGCCCGATAACGGATGGTTGATAGGCTGGGCGGCTATGTGTCACACCCTACCGTCCGTGCACCTATCGTCCACGCACTCTTTTCCCATATGTAGTACTGCGATCGAGGTGGTCGTATTTAAATCCCGTCCTCCTGTCCCCTTGCCCACAGTTTCATGCCTCTCTCTCCCTGGTACTGTAGAGCCTCGTTGCTCCTCGCGCATTGTTAACCTATATATATCTCCCAGCATTCTGCGAGTAGATTGTCGGTGTTCCTGACACTGCGAAGAGTTGCTTGATGGGAGTGGCTTTGAATTTGATGTTCTATTGGTAGTGTGTCTGTGTATATTTCGAGTACGTCAGCGGCTATTGTTCGTAGGGCACCTGAGATACTCAGTAGCGTCATTCATTTGTTGGACGCTTGCAAAATATTTGATGATTCGTGAGTTTTCTTGTCGGATGAGTTTTGGTATATTGCCTTGAGCCAGACGTTGGCAACATAGAGCATTTTTTGGATTGCTACGGCTAGAATCTAGATAGATAGAAGTGACGCACGAGAGAGGATAGGATACCTTTCGATGTCATTGATAGCCTTTCAGATTTGAAGGACGTAGGTTGTGCCTTTGGCTAATGCGTAGGCGGCTTGCGTTGTTCAACGGAGGGCTTGGTCTGGGATCATGCTAAGGAATATTAGCGCGGAATCATTGGCATCGAATTTTGAGGTCTGGCTCCTAGACAATTTGTAGCCTCCTCCGGGGCGCTCAAGCATGTCCTTTAAAAGGGTATGGGTCATCTCCAATTAGCCATGAATGCTGTGTCGTCCACGAAGGCGAGGACGAGTTCTTCTCATTCTTTACCTAGATTGGTTCCAACCAGGTCAGCGTTGTATACTATGTGTAGAACCATAGACAGCGGGTCTCCTTGGACTATTCCATTGTTGCTCGCATTCTTTGCATCGCAACAAATATACCGGACGTTGTATGCCCCCGAGGCGTTCCGCAGGCTTGGCAAACCCCCGCAGTAGGGCGTAGGACTGGTAGCTAGCACGATAAACTGTCTCGGAGGGCAGCGGTCCGAGTAGCGATAGCCTGACAAGAGCTTTCGCAGTTTCGAAACCATGAGCCTTCCTGCTCCCTTACCTGTCCTTGTTCCTCGGAGAGGGGTGCTCGACGGACGAACATTCAGGCATCACACCCCGAGTATCCCAGCTTCGCATTCGGCCACAGTCCGCCGAAACGTATCGCGACTGCAGCGAAAGTCATACGTGGATTAGTACTTTTTAATTGCAGCTGACACTCCAATTATAGATAACTAAAACCAGTGGATTTATCGCAATCTGCCACGTTTGACATTATGAACAAGACAGGATGTATGAGATATAGCAGGGAGGAAAAGGGAACAATGATATAGCAGAGAAAAGGAGAGAGAAACCGGTATAGGGGATGACAAATATGAAATTAATCCTGCGAGTGAGAGAGGCAAGAACGATCTGAAAATTGCTTTCCGGGGTCCAGGTAGTTAACCGTCACGGCAAGGTAAGATTGGAGGCTTATCGAACGGGAATAACCGAGCACCTTGAGGGCTCCTTTCGCGATCCTTTTGGCATCGGCGAGGTATTCGTCATCTTTAGGGATTGTTTGGTCTCCCCTCCTATATTTGTATGGCTTTGTAACCATTAAAAAGAGGGCCAAAAGAGACCGGGAATTTAATTCTTTAAAGCAATCAGGACAGAGCGGAGGACCCCAGGATCAAAAACCTACCGCGGGCCGGATCCAAGCGTGGCAAACCAATTACCATGCGCACCAGAGTTTCCAACGCATGATGATGTACCTGGTTAGTCAGTTTACTGTCGCACCGGACATCGAAGTCTCGCCCAATTTCTGTTAGATGACATGTGTCATAAGAGTAAAAGTGCCCGCCAATGGTGAATGAGGAAATGGGGGTGTAGACCGAATGAATTTGCGCAGGAGGTTGAATGCTACACGCCCGCCAGTTAGATACAATAATGGGCGGACATAGCACATACAGGAGGTCTCCTGGGTACAAGTACACAGTTTCTGGACACATGTCGGTGTCGCGAGGCCGGTCCGGATCGCATAAATTCCATGCACTTTGGAAAAGACGATCACGACACAGAGCTGGGTCGCGATGGAAGTAAAGGGTCCATAGTTTGACCCCAGACATTACTATGACGTATGCGGCCTCGCCATCGGCATCCTGATGAGGATAAGTGAATATGCCAGCTTGATGCCCGAGTCCCCATGAACGAGTGAGGAGATTGTCCGCAGATACCGTTCGATCTTCAAATGGAGCATCGCGTCCCGTTTGACTCCAACCAACAGCAAGACCATCGTCGAGGGCGCTTGGTATTTCGTTAATATTAAAATTAAAACTAACCAAACCGAGGAAAAGAACAAACCAAATATCCCGCGGCATCCCACAGTGAGTGAGCGGAATATCGAGTACGAACCGACATTGCGTTGGATCGTTTATCCCTGAGATCAAGTCGGACATAGTTCCGCGGACTTGTGGCTCGCCAAAATTCTCGATGCGACGCGCCGTATCTATGCAATCTGAGAATATTCTCTGAAGAGTGACAAATAGCATATCATACCGTGTATGTCGAGGCGCATGTTCGGTGAAATACCGAACCTTCGCCGTAGGCCATCCTTGGTGAATGAAAAGGATCGCATATCTTCAAAATTGCGAACCACGACGGGACGGCCGCGGGAGATGGATTTTCGTATCCCCGACACCAAATCGAAACCGTCCCTGAAGGAAGCCTTGTCCAGGAAGTCGATGAAGGGGCTCTGCGACGTCGCCTCCGGATATGACGCGACGCGACGGACGTGGGAAGCATCATACTCGAGGTAATTTGAACCATCGCGCTCGAGGGTGGGTAGAATGGTTGTGAGGCCGCCAGGCCAATCTACGGTCTGAGCGGATTTTGGAACTTGAATGCCGCGGACACCAGAAACGAGATCCAATTCCCGCCGCTCATTCTCACAGATGACCTCCAAGTGCTGCGCATTGCCAACGCTAGCCATATCGAATTCAGTCACAGCTCCAACCTCCTCACCTCTGCGCACTGCATCCATCTGAGAGTCAGATGGGAGGCCATTTCCGACGCCGTCGATTTCTTGAGGCCTAGATAACGTTCCCCTGATCGTTTCAATTACCTTCCCAACAGACGAAAGCCGCTCGCTGAGTGCAACGAGGAGTGCCGTTGTCCGTTCGTGGGATATCTGGAGAGAACGATGCTCCTGGAAGAGTTGATCGTAGGATTCCCTTGATACAAAAGGGAGTCCTGGAGGGAGGGGACCGCTTGCTTGGTTTCTGGCTTGAGAGGAACACATCAAAGGTGGGGTAGCACATGTAGGAGTCGCGTCCTCTGCTACTGATACAGAAGCAGAGATCGGTTCCTGCCGAGACAATTCCGTAGAATCCAGACTGGCTAGCGTGTGGGATTGTATCATCGCCATTCCTGTTATTTGGTTATTCTACGGTATATTTATATAAGTTCAAGACATACCTGCGGTTGTATCTGCACTAATGGTGATGGGTCGGATGCAATCGTCAGCTGGAATTATCGGCGATTCTGGCTGCACGGGGGGGGTAAAAATAATGGGAAGGCCATTCAAGTGCTTGCTCGTGGATGATGAGCGTTTGGACAGAGCGAGGGCAGCTTTCCTCTCATTCTGAGGACCGGCGGATGTTGGCGCGATTTTCATTCGTTGTCGGGGAAATTCGTGTTCTTGCTCGTCCTCGCCATCGTCCTTGGCCCTCTTCTTCCCATTCAATCTCACCCTTTTTGCTTGTGCCCTCCCTTGTTCTCCATCGTCTACCCCTGCACCCGCGCTGTCCTCCTTTTCCCTTCCCCTCGATGATTCATTCTCTGTGATCCCGCTTATCCCTGCACCTTTCTCCTTGTCCGCCACCTGGCGGCTTTTCCAAGGGTGATCGACGAGAATCGAGGGATTGCACGATGCAAGCGCTCGCCAATCAGGGGGCGTAGACGAATCCTTTGGCCAGAATTTATCGACAGCAATGAGGATATCGGGAATGTCGTCTGCCCTATCCGCAACGCTGCGTACCATTGCCTTTGAATAGTGAACGTTCAAACTTAACGGGTGCAATGCGAAAGGAGCGGTCTATTTCTCACCATTGCCACCTCAACGATACGTGCCACTTCCCTCCAATTTTCGTCCGCCGCTCTGCGTGCAGAGTGCGAGTTTACGATGGATCCAATAGTGCGGCTAGCATTCTTGACGATTGCGTTGGCGTTCATGGTGGGAATAGAAAAATGATGAAGGCGCAGGAATTTTGCTGAGGTGCAGGTCTGGGGAATAGGCGGTACTGTTGCTCACTAAACTCCCACGCGTGGAGCATCTATGTGGGCAGTTTCCCACGCTCCCGCTTGCTGCATGTGGTAGAACAATGGGCACAAAAGCGCCGAATACATTCTCCAACAATATTTCCAGCCGACATCTCCAGGGACATATGCCGTTCCACAAGCCCAGTTAACCCGCCAGTTCTATATAATGATGTGTATAGTCTACCATTCGCATGGCGGGGACAATTGAGAGGGAAAAAAAATTGCGGCCTTTGCGTGTACTAGAGGAGGTCCTAATCATAATGTTGGTGCTTTTGCATAAATGGAACATTATGATTCTCAGACCATTCTTCTTCGAGAGCAAGCGGGAGGAGTCAGATTTACGTCCCATCTCAGTGGCAAACCCAGTGCAACGGAAGCGAATTATGGGTAACAGAGCAGTCCGCTACATATGTTCCACCCCGTGGAACTCCTCAAGCCTTCGACAGATGTTTCTGCTGTCAACAGCTGAGGTTCACAGCGTATCTCCTTCTGCATGGGGATTTTATAAATGATAGGTGGACCGGACACCGCAGTATCTCCAACCGCGGTTAGACTTCCCAAGAAACTGATGGACCACCACCATTCCTTATCTCATTAGCGTTCGACTTCAAGGGATTCGCTACGCTTCAGGATGGATTTTGATCTTACCTTGCCGCTGCCGCACCGCCGCGGGCTGATTTGACACCTCTACTGTGGGATCGCCAGTATAATGGAGCATGAGTGGTCGAGTGCGCGGCGATGGAATTGGATAATGGGACGGTGCGCGAGATGGTGGGTGAGTAGGCAGGACAAGGTGGACGTTCAGGCCGGTTGGCAGCGTAGTCGGTTGGGTGGCTGGTGAGAAGTGGGCGGGTTAAAGCGCACCTACTGCAATACCACTGGGTCCTGCGGTATGGCTGCGAGAGTCACTTCAAGACATTTCGGGCCACGCGTGTCATCTATGTCAGGCGGTCAGTCGAGCGGAATTAGCACGCTCGAGCAGAACGAGGGGCGGTGATGTTTGATAATATACGAGGGCGGTTAGCATGCCACCACTGCGTTCTGTGGACAGATGTCATTCCTCAAGGAGGGTGTCAAGACCAGGACATGTGCGTCTCTTGTGGAACGGCCGAAAGTCCATGTATGATAAATGGCGAAGCCTACTGGTGTTGAAACAGTCAGCGTCTGACAATTCACGTAGAACTGAGTGTTGAAAATGTCGAGTAAGGTTCATTGGGGGCAGAGGGACAGCGACTACGACAGCAGAGCCATGTGTTAAAGATTACCTCAAAATCGGACCACCTACTGTGATACTCGAATCTATACGTGGAGGATCATGGAGCAAGGATAATATAACAAATACACAACGGTAAATTTCGACGGGACCAGTGCGGGTTATGTGAGCTTTCAGACTAAATGCCGTCGTCAATTGACAGGACGGGAACAAGAGGTAAGCGCCGGTACTCTACTTGGTGGTCGTAGATAACGGACCGGCCGTAGTCGTCCAGCAGTGCCATTGTGAACGACACGATCCCATCTGTGCGGCCAGAACATATCGGGAGTTGGATTGCGGTGTGGGTGGCCGTGTGCTACTCCTAAATTCCCTTGGACCTCTGGGGGAGGTGTTGGTCCTGCCGTTTGGGAAACAGCCCTAAAAATTCCATTATAAAGTCACTGCATGAACTCGTGATGCCAATTCCGACGTACCTCTCTAGGTCCATGCATTCCTCTTCCAACTTAATATTCGGGAGTTCTTCTGCGCCAAGATCTATAGATTCCGTTTCTCTCTTGATGTCCGCAGATTTGGGTTCGACTTTTATATCCGTAGGTTCTTCTTCCCTGAGGACAGCGTTCTGGAGCGGTCTGGACTCGGGTTCAATTTTGACCCCCACAGATTCTGCCTGGACACGTGTCTCCATCAGGAGTAATCTGATGGCTGCAAGACAAATTGCAGAGGACGGGGAGATGGCTTGAGAGTGAGGTAAAAAAAAAAAAGATGCGAGCGGTAGTTTTATACGCGCGGTATTTCCATTGTACGCGAACGCTTTGACCAGGGACAATTGTGGCAATGCAGAAACACCACACTGTCCGCAATTTCTTCCTTTCTGAGACCTGAAAGGTACATCATTGATGTCCACAAAATGTGCATTCGGAACCATACATCATAGATGGGGAAATGAGATCAGTGCGACGTTGTGAGCAAGCTCACCCATTATACACAAATTATTTCCATTGTAGAGAAACCTAGCCAATGTCGCTTTCCCTTTCAGTGACAATTGCATCCGCTGTGTAATTCTTGGTTTTCTTTTTCTTTTTCTCGCATTTCTCGTATGCATGCTACAGTATTTTCTTTCGAGGCCCTCACGCGCGGGAGGAGAATCACAGGCCTGCAATGTTCTTGCCCTATTTTTGCAGCCACCTGCCCTCAATGATTCTAGTTTGGATTATTATTGGAGATCAGCCCGTATTTAGACAGTTACTGAGTGTTTTCGTTCGTGTTCGCCAAAAGTATATTATATGGACACCGCTCGTGGTCTCGCCGTACTCGACGGGAGAGCTTACTTCTCCCTCTATTTAGTCGTCCCCTTTTATATCATCTTCGTCGTTGTGCACGTATCTCTGCGTCGATTTCGTCTCTCATTTTTGTCCCCTTCTCGCCGCAACCGCTGCGAGGCGTGGGTATCTTACCTGTTGTTCTGTTGCTCCGTCTTGAGTCATGACTTGGGCATTTTTTGCTCATCTCTTGTACTTCTTGTCCCTGCGTCTTTCTCATTCGTATATTTCTTGCAACCATCCGGTCGTCAGTTCTCTGGCATGGTCGCAGCAAACGGTAATATGTCGCCTAATTATTTAAATGCAGGCAGAGCAGGTGAATGTGGAATGGATCATAGCAAATATTTTTGCGGATAGACAATGCTGGATGATTCAGGAATTACTTATTGGAATAGCTCATATTTCTGCGGACAGACAATGCTGGTGGATGCGGGAATCATTCGTAGTTGATATTCCTGCGGACAGACGATGGTGGTAGATGCGGGAATTACTGATAGTTAATATTCCCGCGGACAGACAATGCTGGCGGATGCGGGAATTACTGATGGTTAATATTCCCGCAGACAGACAATGCTGGCGGATGCGGGAATTAATTACGGTTGATATGTGCGCGGCCAGACGATGGTGGACAATGCGGAAATTATTTACGGTTGATATTCCCGCGGACAGGCGATGCTGGTGGATTCTGGAATTAGTCGCGGTTGATATTCCCGCGGATAGACAATGCTGGTGAATGCGGGAATTACACGTAATTAATATTTCCGCAGACAGACAATGCCGGCGGATGCGGGAATTAATTTCAGTTTGTATTTGCGCTAGCAGTAAGTGCTGGTGGATCTGGGAAATGAAGAGGTTCAATATTTGAACGTGAAGATCATCCTTGGTGATGGGCGAATTGCTTATAAAGAATATTTCCACCGAGAGGCAATGCTGGCGGATGCGGTAAGTAATGAAAGGCAGCATAGAGAGGATGTAGGCGGATGTGGGAATTACTAATACGGCCATTCCATACAGAGTATGGGTGCATTATAATTACAAATACCCGATATCATTTTGGACAACCTGAGGTTTGGGGATTGTAGATAGACCTGTTGGGATGCCCGAAACCAGGTTTCTAAGAAAATAGCTGTCGGAATAACTTGTTATCAGTGATACATTGACCAGTGGGAGGAAATATTATATCTTGTAAGGCACATTTTTTTGGTATGTGTGGAAGCTATCTCTGAACTCAAAGCCCTTGGGACAAGACTTATCCAGATTGCTTCCTGACTTAATTGAATGAGTAGTAGGGGTCACGAGGAGGTATCTTGAAACTGTGCTTGAACAATTCGGCCTACACAATGCCAGATCTGCTCCCACTCCTCCTCCTCAGGGGTACTATGTATCCCCTATCTCATACTGGCATTGTAGACCCAGACCTATGATCTCATTTCCAACAAGTGATCAGATCACTGCTCTATATCATACTTGGCACTTGTCCCGATATTGCCTATACTGTGACTGCCCTGTTGACACAAGCTGCAAAGCCTCCTCAGGAACACCTTGATAAAGCATACTATATGCCGAGATCTACTTGGGACTAAATACTACTCCCTTGTATTTGATGGTGGTTCCAAGGCTGGTTTGATTGCCTTTACCAATTCTGATTGGGCAACCAATCCCAACACCCATTGCTCTTAGACTGGCTGGTTTATTAAAATAGCAAATTGTATCCCCAGGTGGCAGATGCACCAACAAGCATGAATTGCCTACTCCTCTACTAAGGCTAAATATGTTGCACTGTCCAATTGTAGCAAACAGGTAGTTTGGCTATGATCACTTATGGAAGAATTGGGATACTCACTTCTTTCTACTCCTATCTGTGGAGATAACCAAGGAACTGTTAAGACCAGGTCCTCTGTGCACAAGTCCATCAGAGTTCTGGGGCATTAGCATGAAGTTGGACCAGAGGTCCTAACTGTTACAATAATGGGCCCCATACTTCTTTTTCTCCTAGTCACTAGCAAAGCTCCTTGTTACTCATCCCACTCTCACTCCTACTTGTTATGCATGAGCCAGACTGCAGGTCGTCAAGCTAGAGCACACTCAAGACAAGGGGTGGGCACAGTAGAGAACAGCCATGAGGGAATGGTAAAGGGTGATCAAGAAGGTGGATGGCAAAGAGAACTGGCACTAAGCACAGCTCTGGTGGGCCTTGTTTAGGCAGGTGATGGAGGACACTGTTGCAATTCGTTGTGCACCTACACATAACCTTATTCTACATGCCTGAGTCCTCACTTTACACCCTATGCATGAGTGGTAGTATACACTCAGACCCTACTCAGGACGTTGTACTAGAAGTGTAGCTACTTCATTTCTTTTTCACTTTGTTTGTACTCATTTATCTTTTTATGGAACTCCAACCCAAATGACAACCATACCGGTATGCTGGTTGTTTGGTTATGTTTACATTATTATGCAAGATTGCTGTTTGTGATTTGCTTCTATGATTCTCTTTAATTTCTGTCTCACACATGTATCACATATGCTTCTCTTCCATTCCTTTAATCTCCGTCATGTTTCCCTTCTATTTTGATACATGTGTTTCACCTCATGTATGTAATTATCATTTCATCTCATGTATTTAATCTCCATTGTTTGTCTCGTACAAACACCATAGTAGTATATATGCAATGCCAGCACCAATGAGAACTTCAGTCAAGTTCTCTGTTGGTTTCCCTAACCAATATTGTTCACTTGTCCCCTTTCTAAGTCTTAGTGGTGTAACTTGAGGATAAAACCTTAGGTTGCAATATTAGAACTTGACTACCTTTCTTCACCCTACACCACTTCTGTCATCTCATCAATACTGTCTTCAGACAACTCCAATCCACAGGGGCAAGTGGAACATACCAGACCCGAGGTTACCTTTGTGCAATGGGATTTCTCCTACTCTTCTTTTGGTCTTTCAACCCCCTTCCTTTTACATAAAGCACTCCCGAGATGGGAGAAGAGAGGCTTGCAGGCTTTAAGCCAGCGCAGTGGGTACCCTCAAGAGGGTTTCAAGCATTTAAAAACTGCCCCATTACTATAGTTCACCTTCTTCTGGGATATGTTCCTGAGTCCTCATGAGGCTCATTCTTTTACAATTACATACTCCACACATCAGTGAAAGAGCAGTCTTGTACCCACCAATCCATTGAGTTACAGCACAAGTAGCTACCACCTTGGCAGAAGAACTGTGCAGTAGGCTATTGGCTGCAAGTTCATCGAAATTGGAGAGGATTAAAGCCCTCATTTTGATTATTATTACTTTCTCTTCTTCATAGGATGTTTAACAATCTCTATGCACTTCAAAGGCTTCCCAGAGTACCCTCCCAGGAAATTGCATTTGATGTTTGCACTTCAGTTAAACGAGAAGGTGACGACAACCCTACCCTCAACTCTTATTATGACGGCATCGCTCTCAAATACAAAACTTGAGAGCAACAAAATATCCTAGCTAATTGGCTCACCTCCATCAAAGAAGGTTACGTTAAAGATAGTGGAACCCCTCCTCACCTATATGAATCCAAGGCTCAATATGAGCAAACATCTACAAAGAGAAAACAGGACAAACTCCCTGATTACAACTCTGAGATCAACAAATCTCACATACCAAGGAAGAAACCTTCTCTGACCACCAGGGAAGAACGTGATAAAGAAAGACATCACCTCACTGCAATCCACTTAGCACAAGTTAAAGAAGAATACCCCTCCACCCACCTAAAAAGAAAGACCAAATGATGAAACATGAACATCAATCAATAAAGGCGGACAGCAGCAGGGTGATGCCATAACTGCCCTTACTGCTCTTGTTATGAACCTCCAAGTGACTTTAGTTGCCATGGAGGCACAGCTCACGCAGACAACTGCATGTGCAGAGGCTGCAGAACAACTAGCAGCAGGTCTGCGAGCTGAAATAAAGGTTGCTAAAAGAGTAGAAGCAGTAGCAGACCCTGGACTGTATGACAGCAATTTTGCCAAATTTGACCACTGGTGGACAAATATGCAAATATATATTGATTGCAATCCCGAAACATTTATGGACAATCAGACGGTCAGTCTGGCTGTGCTCATAAGAATAGGAACATGTGTTATGGTAGAGCAGTCCCCCAGTCCTTTTTCTTCCTTTCTCGCTCACTGGTACAACACTTAACCTACGATTACCATAGGTGAACCCCTAACCACAGGGTTAGCCAACTACTTAATGCTTACCTCAGTACCAGTGAGGTTCCCTTTGTTTGTTCATACTTACATATGTTTCCCTTTCTGTGCCACTGCCTATGGCAGTGTTGCCCTTTGTCCTTCCTTGGTCTCCACGGCCCCTCGGCCTCCACAGATACCTTGGACTCCCACTTATATCTCTAGCACATTGCAGCCTCATTGCTGCTGCACATCCCCTTCTTTCAGCATGCTCACATGCCTCTTTTATCTCTTCTCACTCAACTGCCTGGATGTGGAAGTGAACCCTTTTCTATTCTGACATGACCCTTTGGGACATGTCAGACCCTTTCCTCTTCCAGCAGATACACGTCCTTGGTCCATGCTAGAGTACAGCCACTTGTATGGTATATAAACCCTGCTGGAACTGCTGGAATCCCCAGCTAGTTCTACGCAATCCATGTGTATCTACTGGCACTCCAGAGAGCTTCCTTAGTCTTCAACAACCCTCAAGACTTCACTTTACTCTCTGTGGTCTAAAGGTTGCCCTAAGACCTGCTCGCTGAGTTCTGGACTTAGGACCATAGACTCCATATCTATGTTGTCCAGTGAAGTCCTGATGACAGCTATCTCTTTGGCTTGCCACTGAGATACCGTGTGCGTCATAACAAAAGAACTAGCTACTCATTCTACACCGGGGTTGCTACTTAGCTTCCCCCCTTTGTCACCACAGAGGAAGACTCGAGATACGATGATCTCTCTCCTGAGGATTGCACGTTCTACATCGCCCAGGACAAGAAAGGCAAACAAGCACTCAAGCAGATTGCGGATAACGAAGCCCAAGTTCAAGAACGACGACTCCCCAGCTCCTCTTCTCTCTCTGTCACCGAAAGAGAAGCTGCTGAAGTCGCCCGTTGGTCTCAAACCCGCATCAAGAGACAGCACTCTCAAGAATCATCCCCATCGCCTTCCCCTTTTCCTGTGCCTACCCCTCTTAGTCACTCCACAGCAAAGTCCAGCAGGCCCGGATTTAATCTGACAAGCAGTCACCCACACTCAGGTGCTGGTGTAACAATTCCTGAGAGCAGGTCTGAGTCCCATAGAAGGCTCACCACAATTCCTGCATCTGGTACTACCCTCCCAGTGGAAGGAGCATTAATTCCAGACCCTGACATACGTATCCGTGGGATTGACTCAGACGTCGAAGAAGAAGAATCAGACGACGACATGGGCAAAGAGTTACTACCCCGTGATTTCTCTGGCCAAGTAGAAGATGCTAACCGGTGGTTGCAAGCAATGGCAGCTTGGCGCCAGATTAAGCATGACAAGTTGGAGGATGCTGAAGTTGTAACAACAGCATTAGCAAAGATGGGCGAAGGACAGGGCCACGTGTTCACAGAAGGATATTACACGAAACTTGCCAAACCTGTTACCCACCCAGGCTTGAATAGCTGGGCCACCTTCTCCACTGAATTCAAGAAGGCCTTCTCTGCCAAAAATGAATTGGTGGACACCTGACGAAAGCTTTGCAACCTCCACATGAAAGGATTATCTGCTGAGGTGCTCAAAGACTATACAACCCAGTTCAACCTCCTCCTTGGCCTCTCCAGCATCACTGATCAGAACATGATCAATGACACCTATTGCCAAGGTCTACACTACACCTTAGTTGGAGATATCCTTCGCAGAACGGAGCCCACCACGCTAGATGGATGGATGACCGCTGCCAGTAACCACACCCAGGCTCATGAACGCCTCCAAGACTTCTGTCAAGGAGGGTTTTAGTCAGCCCGCCACAACCCCAACATGATGGATGTAGACAGAATCAACCTCACTGGTCCTGAGCAAGCCCGCCACAATTGGGACTGTCTCTGCTACATCTGTCACAAACCAGGGTGCATTAGTTGAAACCACCCAGGGCACAGAAACTACAGACAGCCCATGCAGTGCAAAAGATCCACTCTGATCCCCTCTACTTCCTCGACTTCTACCCTGAAGAAACCAGAAAGGTTCAGGACCGTGCAAACGAGTGCCTCCTCCTCCCCCAATCCCCTAGATGCCTACATTGCCAATCTGGAGGGAGGACGGAAAGATAGAAAGGGGATCCTTCAGGTTTTCAAGGAATGCTATGATGAAGATGCTGAAGAACCACATGCCACCTATGAGGTCGAACAAGTCAACCGCATTTGTGTTGGAAAGGATTTTTAGAAAGGAGACTCACTGCAACATCTTGCTTTCCTACCCTCTGTTATGCGTGGGTTCAACTGCGGGTTGTTGAGCTAGGTAACACTCAAGACGAGCAGTTGGCTCTATGTAGAACAGCCGTGAGGGAATAAGGGGATAGGGGATTGAGGTGGTGAATGGTGGAGAAGACCTGCAGCAAGCGTGTCAAAGGTAAATCCGCTTGTGCGGAATTGGGAGATGTGGGTGATGGGCAAGGGGACAAGTTACCCCTTGGAAGTCCCAAAGGTTTATGGTTCTAGGATGAGGAGCAAAGTGAGGAACGATGCTTTGCGAGCTTAGTGACGACACACAGTAAACCGAGACTGCGTAGAATAAGCTAGGGAATACAGCAGGGTTCCTAGCTATTTATCTAGTAATACAACCCTGAGCCCCGGGTTGGGGAATGTGGGAAGGGGAAGGTCAAAAGAGGTTACAAGGAAGTTTGCCATAAGGGGAGAGCTGCAGAGTCCGCGGGTCTTCAAGAAGGGAAGGAGGAAATTCACAGGTTTCCAGGAAAAAGGGAATCTGCAAGTGCAGAATTCTGCAGAATAGATCTGTGGATCAGATAAAGAGATCTGCAGATTAGGTAGGGGAATCTGTGGGTGGTCAAGAAGGGAAGGAGGAGGTCTGGAGTGATCTAGGGGAGCTCCAGTGTGTTGACTACTGGTATGTCAGGGAAGACTAGCCAGTTGTCTTCGAAATAGGTTACTGGGATAAAGGAAAAAGGGGAAAATGATAGTCTCATCTGAGAGGTGGGGTGCTCAACTGTAACACCCTCCCAACTGTAATAGTATCAAGAAATGAGAAATCTGTGTTCGTCCCAGTTTCTCTTTCTCCAGTTGGGAGAAAATCCATTGTCACCGCACCCGCCCTCATTGATTGTGGAGCCACCTCATGCTTCATCGACTACACATTCGCCAAGAAACATAAACTGCCATTCACTCGTCTCACAAGGCTGGTCACCACTACCAACGCGGATGGAACCATTAACAAGATGGGAATGATAACCCATAAAGTCCGCCTCCACATCCATATTGATGAAGACGAAGAAGATCGGGACTTCCTCATACTCTCCAGTGGTAAACAACAGAGCATCATTCTTGGGATGACCTGGCTAGGGGACCAAAACCCAACGATAGATTGGAGTAGTCGGAAGGTATCCATAAAACCTCCATTGTTGGTCAAGAGAAAATGCAATGGCCAAGAAGCCCTCATGCAGCGATACCTTCTACGGTATCTGGATTTAGACATCAACAACAGGCTAGCTAAAGCCTACCTCACACGATTTGAAAGGATGCCCGCTCACATCCGAAAGATAATGTTGTTGACTATGCTTGTTGCAACCCAATCATACTAGGGGTAGAACCTAGTGACAGATAAGGCAACACCAACAAGACGTCGCCATGAAGAATAGATAGATGAAGGATTGGAGCGGCTTAATGCTACAATTGTACTCAGGGGAGAATACAGTGGCTCAAATAAGTGTCCCAATGTTGGGTCATTTTGGAAAGACTTGACATTTGCAAATGAACCAAAATACATTAGCTCTAGCCCTTGTAGGGTCATCAATAGCCCTAACCCTTGCCTTGAAT
>JBBPSY010000297.1:0-15313 GCA_038093855.1 Rugiboletus extremiorientalis
TATACCAGCAACAAAACTGTTCCAATGAGTACCCCATAATAATTAGTGTATATTTCCGCATATAGCAAGAATTACATAAGACATGTATATATATTTGGAATGCCCCTGATATGGGCTTTCTACTAATTCTATAGTCTAAAGGCTTAGCTTCAATAGTTCCCCCAGTATTTACCAAATACTCCAAAAGTATCAAACATTGGAATGATTTTGTTGCTCACTGTACCTTGAGCATGAAGCCTAAAGGATATATGATGGTTGCATTTTGTCCTTCAGATCGCATTTTGTCATTCATGCCTGGCCCACTTTGTCCCCATCACACCTTCCTTGCATCATTGATATTCAGTTAGTACTAGTGTGGCTTAGTTACCAGCACCCACTTGCTTTGTCGCCATCACACCTTCCTTGCATCATTGATCTTCCATTGCATATTAGTTACAATTGGTTTGCAATACATGCTGGTTTTGTGTTGTTTCCTTACCCAGCCCCACTCGAGCGGCCTCGACAAAAGAATCAGCATTTCTTCCCCCAATAGCCTCCACACACAACATCTTTTCGACCTCAGCTAAATTCCCCCCCTCGGACCACTCGGACCAACCACAGCCACGTCACCTGACGTCGAAAGGTCGTTTCGGTCGCGGCCGAGCGGTGTTTGAATTATTGGTCGATGGGTCGTGATTGGTCGAGATTGGTCGACCAATCGACCCCTTGCCGGGGCTCCCCTAATTAGGCTCTTTTTGTGGGCAGGTCAGGTGATAGGACCTCGCAAATGTCCGACAAAGTCCAGCCAGGGAAGGTTCGCAGGCGAAAACGAAAAGATGACTAAAGGTTGATCGTGTTCTATTTCCGACGAGTGCCAATTATCCGTCTGACCATGCGGTGCATGTCTTCCTTTCACCTGCCAGTGTGTGACTAGTGTGAGTCGTTCCCCTCGCCATGCTATCATTACCCTGCTCGGCTAATCGAACTTTTCCACCAGCGAAAATCATCCACGGAGCGCTGACAATTGGCATGCATTTCATGGAAATAGTAGTCAAGAGAGACTCAATACTACACTCGCACATCTTGCAAACGGACGAGCCTCAAAGCGTCACGCCATGTATCTCGGCACGACATGTTTGAACACTCGAGAGCTATCGCTGGAAAAAATTGTCTCGCGCAGCAGAGGTATGCCATCATGGACCTGATCGACCAGTTTAGGACAGTTCTCTTCAGCCGCCCTTCAATGGTCGCGTCGTTTTAGATCAGGCGGGACCAGTTTCAGTAGCTCAAGAAGGACGGGGGCCCGCCTCGGAGGCAGCTCTTTAGTTTACTAACATCCATTGCCAAGCACCAAGTGCTACAACCAAGGAACACTGCGCCATGCAGCACACGTCCTAAATATGCATGGGACTCCCATATACCCCTGAGATTGCTATCCTATCTTGAACAAGACCACGCTGCTGCAATTCTTTTGTCCCACCATTGTTCCTATAAAGTCCTATCTGCGAACACAGTACAGCGTCGAGATACCTGTCGCTGTTGGTCCATCATGAGGGTCCTCCTTTCATTCGTCATTCTTGGTCTCGGTCTCCTTGCCGCTGCGGAACCACTTCTTTCTCCTTACACCCTCCATGAGAAACGCAACCATGTTCCCGTGGGCTGGACGTTGAAGCGCAGACATGACTCAAGCACAGCACTTCCTCTACGCTTTGCCCTGACCCAGAGAAACATTGAGGATGTAGGCAAGTATCTCATGGAGGTGTCCCACCCTGAGTCCGAGAAATACGGGAAACATTGGTCCGCTGGTGATGTCCTCAAGATGTTTGCAGCGAGTGACGAGACGATCGAGGTAGTCCGATCGTGGCTCTTGGAGAGCGGTATCGAGAGCAACCGGATCCAGTTGACGTCAAACAAGGGTTGGATTGAAGTCACTGCCACTGTTGAAGAGGCCGAACGTCTCCTTCAGACAGAGTACAACCTGTACAGTCACACCTCAGGGAAGGAACATGTTGGTTCGTCAATTTCAGAGCTCATATATCACATAGTACTAATGGCTGATTGCGTAGCCTGTGACGCTTACCATCTGCCTGAACACATTGTCCCTCACGTGGACTTTGTGACCCCGAGCGTACATTTCGATGCTAAACTAATCCGTCGTGGTAGTACCGAGCCTGCTCGTTCCATTGGTCAGCCAGGTGTGAGAACTGGACCAAAGACATCTGGAAAGTTGGAGACCGCAGTCCCCAGTGACCTTTCGACATGCGATGAATACATTACGCTGGACTGCTTGCGAGCACTCTACGGACTCTCCGGCACGCCGAGCGCGAATCCGTTGAATAGCTACGGAATTGGTAAGTGAGAAGTTATTCGAACGTCACCTGGAGCTGATAACTGCATGAATTATAGTGGAGTATACTCCACAAGCTTACCTTCAAACTGATTTGGACATGTTCTTCGGAAACTTCTCTCCCACTCTCTATGGAAAGTCGCCGTATATGGTTTCGATTGACGGAGGTAAGGATGTATAATCCACAGAATTGTGTAATGATCTCACTTTCAGCTCAGGCTACGCACAGACTGAGTATCAGGGATTCGGATACAATGGCGAATCAGACCTTGACCTTCAATATGGCATGGGTCTCGTTGGGCCAACGCAAACGGTGACTCTATACCAAGTCGGTGATATGGTCGAAGGTTGGCCACCAAAGACACTACACATTATGCTGAAACTGATGGTGTTTCCTCAGGTGCCTCATTCAACAACTTCCTCGATGCTCTCGATGGCTCTTACTGCTATTTTGAGGGTGGTGATGACCCGACCCAAGATGCTACTTACCCTGACCCATATGGCGGTGGATATGAAGGTCAGTTCAGGTCTACATTTACTTATCAAGATTAGCTCCATGTACCCCCATCAAGGTCCTGAGGCATGCGGAACTGTTGCGCCCGCACATGTCATCTCGACCTCATACTCGTATGATGAAGCTGACCTCACTCCGTTCTACACTGCACGCCAGTGTGCCGAGTACGCCAAACTCGGTCTCATGGGTGTTACTATTTTGTACAGCTCTGGTGACTATGGTGTCGCCGGTAACGGCGGTCTCTGCTTGAACCCTAATGGTAAGTAGACTTCTCATTCCTACACGATTTCGCGCTCAGTTATGCGTCGGCGGGTAGGAACTCAAACCACCACCGGAAAGATGTTCAATCCCACTTTCCCTGGGACCTGTCCTTACATCACCTCCGTTGGTGCTACCATGGTCCCACCTAACTCCACCGTCTACGAGCCAGAGACTGCTTGCGAGGAGGTCATCTACTCTGGTGGCGGATTCAGCAACTACTTTGCCATGCCTGAATACCAGAAGTCGGCTGTTGATTACTACCTGACAAATTATTATCCCAACTACCCGGCCGACATCTGGAACTCCACTGGAATGGTATACACTCTTGTTTTACCTACAGTTAAAGGCACTGATGCGTGGACAGTCTCGTGCCTACCCCGACATTTCTGCCAATGGAGCGAACTACGTTGTTGCTGTCCGTTGGCTGTTGTTATTTTATCCGGACGAAAGATCAGGCTGACATTCCCGTTGCGTGACTTAGGTCGATGGCCAATTTGCGCTCGTTTACGGAACGTCTTGCTCCTCTCCAGTCAGTGGCGCGATCTTTACCATGATTAATGATGCTCGTCTCGCGGCTGGCAAATCCACCATCGGATTTATCAACCCCACAGTGAGTTGAATCATGCCGCGGACACTGCAACATTCTAACGAGGCGCCCGTCGTAGATCTATTCGTCTGCATTCACTGGCGCGTTCAACGACATAACCAGAGGAGACAACCCAGGATGCGGAACCAACGGGTTCAATGCCACAGCCGGCTGGGACCCTGTGACTGGTCTCGGAACACCCAATTTCCCGAAGTTGCTTAATGCTTGGCTTGCGCTGCCTTGACGGGTGAGAGGGTTGATCCCTACAGCCTGGGTGTGTTGTATATTATCTATATATTCAGCTTCGGATAAATACATCCTCGTGGAAAGCAAAGCTCTACGTTTCATCAGTCTAGTTCAGTAGCCCTTGAGAGTAAGTACTTGAAAGGCATATGTCCTCTGAACCATATGCGACGGACGATACTCGGCACTCGTGCCATGAGTACCTCGGTCCTTTAAAGTGCATCTCAGCGTTATGTAAGACATGCTAGAAGGCTTAACAGCTTGGAGTGTGTTTGCTTCAGTACTAGATATTTATCTCGCCTCAGGACTGTCATAGAGTAACCAGACCGAATATTTCTCTCCGACACTTTGCGGCCAGTGGACTAGCTTCAACCAGAGCTAGAGCCTCATGCGCCATAAGTACTATTCGTCTGGATCGGGACGAGTTATTTATGTGGGCACTCGGAGACTATCATGAGATATCATCGACCTGTTTGGGACGGTTCTGACGGTTGCCTGCCCTTTCAACATTCGCTGTGACCACTCAGGCCGGCTTTGATTCACATGTCCACGGGAGCCCGCCATCCTGAACAATTTATCGACACTCGCTACGAGTACTCAGTGTCAGGGCTGGGAGGTGGCATTCCCCATCCCGCTCGTGTCCTAAATATGCATGGAACTCTCATACTACCTCGGAGATCACTGCCCTATCTCAAACAGACCATGCTGCTGCACCGTTTCTGTCTAGCGTTCTCCCTATAAAATCCTATCGGAGATGTCGTGCGTTGTCGACATGCCCGCTGTTATTGGTCTCTCATGACAGCCCTCCTTTCATTCGTCATTTTCGGTCTCGGCATTCTCGCCGCTGCGGGACCGACACTATCTCCCTACACCCTCCACGAGAGGCGCAACCACGTCCCTGCAGGCTGGACATTGGAGCGTAGATATGACCCAAGCGCAGCACTTCGTCTGCGCCTTGCCCTGACCCAGAGAAACATCGAAAACATCGGCAAGTATCTCATGGGGGGTGTCCCACCCGTATTCCGGGAAACACTGGTCCGCTGGTGATGTCCTCAAGACGTTCGCACCTAGCGACGAGACGATTGAGACAGTTCGATCATGGCTCTTGGAGCGCGGTATCGAGAGCAACCACATCCGGCTGACGTCCAACAGGGGTTGGATTGAAGTGACTACCACTGTCGAAGAGGCAGAACGTCTTTTTCAGACAGAGTACAACCTGTATAGTCACGCCTCGGGAAAGGAGCACGTTGGTTCGTCGTTTTCAGAGATTGTGTTTCACACGCTACTAATGCTCGAATGCATAGCTTGTGACGCTTACCACCTGCCTGAACACATTGTCCCTCACGTGGACTTTGTCACCCCGGGCGTACATTTCGATGCTAAGCTAATCCGTCGTGGTAGTACCGATCCTGCTCGTTCCATTGGTCAGCAAGGTGTAGGAACTGGACCAAAGACATCTGGAAAGCTCGAGGCCGCAATGCCTGATGACCTTTCGACGTGTGACGAGTATATCACGCTAGATTGCTTGCGAGCACTCTATGGACTCTCTGACACCCCTAACGCAAATTCGTTGAGTACCTACGGAATCGGTGAGTCATAAATTATCCCAACACTACCTCGAGCTGAACGTTGCATCAATTGTAGTGGAGTACACACCAAATGCTTACCTTCAGAGTGATTTGGATATGTTCTTTGATAATTTCTCTCCCACTCTCTACGGAAGGTCACCGTATCTGGTTTCGATCGACGGAGGTAAGGACATATATTGCAAACCGGAATTGTGTACTTGTCTCATTTTCCACTCAGGTTACGCACAGACTAAGTATCAGGGATTCGGACTTAACGGCGAATCTGACCTTGATCTTCAATACGGCATGGGTCTCGTTGGGCCGATGCAAACGATGACTTTATACCAAGTCGGTGACATGCTCGAGGGTTAGTCATTAAGCTACGATGCATTACACTGAAACTGATGGCGTTTCCTCAGGTGCCTCATTCAACAACTTCCTCGATGCTCTCGATGGCTCTTACTGCTATTTTGAGGGTGGTGATGACCCGGCCCAAGACGCTACTTACCCTGACCCTTTTGGCGACGGGTATGAAGGTCAGCTCATATTTTCATTTACTCCCCCAGCATGCCTTCATGTGCCCCCATAAAGGTCCCGAGGCATGTGGAACTGTAGCGCCCACGCATGTCATCTCGACCTCGTACGGGTATAATGAAGCTGACCTTACTCCGTTCTATACTGCACGTCAGTGTGCTGAGTACGCCAAACTCGGTCTCATGGGTGTTACCATCTTGTATAGCTTCGGTGACTATGGTGTCGCCGGCAACGGCGGTTTCTGCTTGGACCCTGACGGTTAGTAGACTGCTCAACCTCGCAATTTCGCTCTCAGTCTTACGGTGGTGGGTAGGAGCCCAAAGTTTCACTGGAAAAATTTTCAGCCCAACTTTCCCTGGAACTTGCCCCTATGTCACCTTTGTCGGCGCTACCATGGTCCCACCTAACTCCACCGTCTACGAGCCAGAGACAGCGTGCGAGGAGGTCATCTACTCTGGTGGTGGATTCAGTAACCACTTTGCCATGCCCGAATACCAGAAATTGGCTATGCATTATTACATGAATAACTATTACCCCGACTATCCGACCGACATCTGGAATTCCAGCGGAGTGGGTGTATGCTCTCCTTTCACTTGGAATTGATTTGGATAATGGGTGACCAGCCTCGTGCCTACCCTGACATTTCTGCAAACGGGCGAACTACATTGTGGCTGCATGCTGGCTTTGTTTTTTAATCTGAGGGAGGCACCGGACTGACATTCGTCTTGCGTTACTTAGGTCGATGACGAGTTCAGACTTGTTTACGGAACATCTTGCTCCTCTCCGGTCAGTTGTGCGATCCTTACCATGATCAATGATGCTCGTCTCGCGGCTGGCAAATCAACTATCAGATTCATCAACCCAGCGGTGAGCCAAATGGTATCACGCCTAATACCGAAACATCGTGACGATACCTTCCTGTAGATATATTCATGTGCATTCTCTGGCGCTTTCAACGATATTACCAAGGGAAGCAATCCAGGATGTGGGTCCAAGGGGTTCAATGCCACGTTTGGCTGGGACCCTGTGACTGGTCTTGGAACGCCAAACTTTCCGGAGTTGCTTGCTGCTTGGCTCGCACTTCCTTGAACGGTCAGAATGTCTATGAATGGAATGTGTGCCAGAAGTTTGTGTTATGTATTCTCTATATATTCGAGTTGTGATAAACACATTTTTGTGGAAAACTTGGGATCTAGTCGGTTTAATTGGGCCTTTCTAATACTTAAATGTACATGTCCCCCTAGGTGTATGCGACGCCGCCGCGCGACGCTCGGCACGTACCAACGTCTTGGTCTTGTGCATCACATGACCCCGGCCAGTGGAAGCGTGCACCGCACATATGTTTTTCAACATAAGTGTTAATTATGGTACTGAAGCAAGCTATAGAATCACTCTACAAACCACTATCGATGTAATATTACTAATGACAAATCTTTAATGTATGATGCGGCGTGACCCTCGGCATTTGGCACGAGCATCTCAAACTTTCTCCAACGTGTGGCAGACCTTCGAGGACTCAGCAGCATGCTCAGGCTGGTGTTATTTACTAATACTAGTTCAATGGCTCGATCGGATACTGTCCATCATGATGGTTACTTCAAAATTCCTGCTGGGACTCAGACTCACCACTACCCTTGAAGCTTTAATACAATGAAGCTTTGAGGGGGTGATCACTTGAAGAACTGTAAGGAAGGACTTGATGAGCGGTGCCTAGGCTGCTAATCGACTTTTCCAAGTGCTATAATAGCACTCTTAGGCTCCCATTAATAGAGCGCCGTAGCATAACTGGTCAGACTTATATACAAACATGATACCGTTTGTTTCCTTTTTCGCCAGCCACCGTCCAATCATTATTCATAGCTCTCGAATGGCTTGCATGGAGTCCTCGAGCTATAATGTTACATAGCAGGTTTGCAGATAGGCTACATCTGATTCCGGCAATGTGACTCGCTTGACGAATGATGATAGGATCCGAACAGCAACGTCACGTACGTTGTACAACTTTAACATGTATTTACTCACCGAGGCGACACTTTTCTTCCTCAACCTCAGCTTGAACAATCGCTCTGACCAAAGGCTTTTACTTGGCGGGCGGGTGAAATCATGGGCTGCAAACGTTGCTGAAGCAAGCAGTGGTAACAACTGCACTGATGCTGCACTGTCGTCATTTTTTCCTGCCAACCCTCCCGAATCGGACACCACGTTTGGTAACATCCCTACAACTGCGACAACACTTGTAACTCAAGACACTGATGATGATGTTGCAGACACTGTGGATAAGGTGACCAAGAGATTAGCAAGTGTCGGACGTGGAGTGGGCAGTGCTGCTGCAACAAGCTCTCAGACTGCCAAGGTTAGCCTCCCGCGATTAACACAGAGCTGAGGATAAGTGAAGATCTCTACAGTTTACTGCTGTTGTGGGAGGCGATGTTGAACCAGTGAAGCTGCTTTCCAAGCAACGGATCGCCTCGTTGGCCTCCAAACGCAAGCTTGAAACCGACATCGTACTCGACAGTGGGCCAGAGACAGCAAGTGAAGATGACGCAATGGCTGTGGACGAGTCCAAGGTGGATGCCGGGGAGCGCAGCACAAGGCACTACACCCCCCATACCACTCCTCATGTAACCCTAGTCGCTCAGCGTCCACATTAATTCACACTGATATTTATTCTTCTAGATTTCAGTCGCAGTTAAGGCTAGGGATTCAACTATGCCCCTGCGGAAAAAAATCAAAACCACACCTGTTGCTTCCGAGCTGGATGCTAGTATCCAGTGCGCGTTCACTCAGGTGCACATTCTGGGGGGACGAGCCCACGACAGCGACGGTTACATAATTGACGCTGCCAAACAACGCAGTGACTACAGCAATAAGGACTTGCCCGTCGCCATTGATGCCCGCTGGTCTAGGTCTTTCATCTCGACTGCGACACTTTGGTGCAGTGTCCAGAGCAATGTGTGGAATATCCCAGATGATGAGCTGGCAGCAGCATTACAAATCATCTTCGACATTGTGTATCCAGACGTGAAATATCGTGTCACAACAACCGGATCAGTTTTCTCAGTCGTGAGTGTCCTACATATCCAACGTAGACAACATAT
Organism: Rugiboletus extremiorientalis; assembly: GCA_038093855.1. Taxonomy (NCBI): domain Eukaryota; kingdom Fungi; phylum Basidiomycota; class Agaricomycetes; order Boletales; family Boletaceae; genus Rugiboletus; species Rugiboletus extremiorientalis. Next base: position 9,131 of record JBBPSY010000297.1, read on the forward strand.
TGATCTTTGCAGACTCTTCAACATCTGAGCGAGTGGCGGAATGGCTTTGGTTCAACTGCCCTCGCGATGATGATAAGCTTCTTTTCCAAGCTTGAGGCTGGCACCGACACGCGCTCGACAGCGGAATATCTTCGAGCAGACTATCGCTTCCTACGAGAAGACCCTGAGTCTTTGGTACCTGAAGGGGTATACCGTTCGGCCTTTTGCTTTGAGCTCATTGCAAAAGCACACCTCAACAATATCGCTATGCACATTGAGGTGCCTGGTTGGGACATGCAGGCAATGGCTGCAGGGAGGAATGGCGATGGAGTGATCGCCTTGGCTGCAGCAGCGGTATGCTCTCCACCATACCTCTGCCACATTATTAACGTATTATTTGTAGTTGGAGCATGCTGTCACGCTTATCGCCGAGGGTTTTCTGGAAGTTGAACAAGACGGTACGAGCAGCTTGGATGGAAAACCGAAATTCAAGTTCTCAGAGGTTCTCAACAAACAAACCAGTCAGGAGACTACTGCCCCATTTCAGTTCTCGTCAGAAAACTGGCGCAGTCACACTGCCGCCTACAAGTGGTCGATTTGCACCAGAGGACAAGCCTTCGTGCAAGCAATTTTTTCTGAAGCCCATGCCCACACGACGATCAAAGCTCAGCGCTGAACCCTCTACCAGTATCGGCGAGACTAGCGTTGCTGATCCCCGCGCGTTGTTGTGTAAGAACCCACGTTATTGTGTTGCTCGGTGTCGTTTTGGGCGGCATCCAACATATCTTCTATGGTTGATAGGATCTATTCGCGCATTCATCAATCCAAACTTTCATACATGTTCCGCTTGCCGCCAGGTCAGCTTGAACACTTTCACGCCACTACTATCAATTATGTGTGTTTGTGTGTGCACTCAGTTGCGCTTGCTTTTGGATCCTTTTTCTTTGGGGCGTGGTCGGATTACTTCACCCTTTTAACTCACTTTTTCTGCTCGTGACTATTGGCATGGTAGCAATATTAGTTTTGCCCTTTTCCCTCTCCACAACCATCTTGTACAGCTCTGGTGACAGTGGTGTTGCCAATGGAGATCTCTGCTTGAACCCTAATGGTATGTAGTTCTCTCGCCCCTCTGTAATGTGGTTCTCAACTTGGTGGGTACTATGAACTCAATCTGCCGCCGGGAAGACACAATCTAGGAGCCAGAGACGGCCTGTGAAGAGGTCGTCTACTCTGACGGTGGATTCGGCAACCACTTTGCTACGCCCCGCTACCAGCAGTCGGCCGTTGATTACTACCTAAAAAAACTATTACCCCGACTGCCCAATTGACATCTAGAACTCCACTGGAGTGGGTGTATACACTTCTTTCACTTCAAACTAAGAGGGTCGACGAGTAACCCAGTCTCGTGCCTTCTACCGAGCGAGGGCACTACGTCGCTGCTGTATGCCGCTCAGTGTTATTGCGACTGGATGAGGGTCAACGCTGGCACTCCTATGCGACTTGGGTCGACGGTGAATTCAAACTCGTCTACAGAACGTCTTGCTCCTCTCTGGTTTGTGGTGCGATCTTTACCATGGTCAGTGAGTGATGCTCGTCTCGCGGCTGGCAAATCGACTATCGGATCCATCAATCCAGTGGCGAGTCAATTCGTACCGCAGTGAACACTGCAACATTTTGACGAGGCATGCCTTGTAGATCTATACACCTGCATTCGTTGGTGCTTTCAACGACATTACCCAAGGGAAATGATCCAGGATGTGGAACCGACGGATTCAATGCTACAGCTGGTTGGCACCCTGTGACTGGTCTCGGAACGCCCAACTTCCGGAAGTTGCTTGCTGCTTGGCTTCCTGGATCAAACACCTGGACGTGTGCCTGTGCTGCGTATTGTGCCATATCTATGTTTTTTGTTCAGGATAAATGGATTTTATGTAGACAGCCCGAGTACTCTCAGTCTGATTGACAGCACAAAGTCACATTTCCCCAAAGTCATATGCAACACGCGACATACATCGCTTGGGACATCATTAGCGCGAACTCCGAGTTATTTGGCCGCGTAGACGATTCACACTTGAGTTCGAATGTCAGTGGCGATATATAGAGTCGCCTCCTGAATACATCACATCAGATACGTCACGACAGTGAACAAGAGAACAACAAAGACCAGCCCTTGGACGAGCAGGAACTCGAGCTCAAAAGCTCCCCCACTTACCCGCAGAATCAGATCGCGGGCGCAACACAGTACACCCCTTATGACCGCTTAGGGAGTACGGCTTGCGCAGCCTCAGCCAAAGACTGTTCTCGAGCCTCTTGTGCAGCCTTTTTTTTTGTGGGGGGAGAGGGATCTTCGTATTCAGCGGCATACCCTCAAAAAAAAAAAAGGTTGAACGTCACCTCCGCCTCTTCACGTGCTTTTACTTCGGTTTCTCTCAGCGCGAGTGCCTCGGTGGATCATCGGCGCTTCAGCCCGGTCTGCCGTACACTGCATATAAAGACGGATAGCGAACATACCTCTACGAGCGAGAAGCACATGAAGGAACGAAGCGAGGGGAACAGCGTTTGGAATTAGAACCTACACGGACATGCACAGCCCGACGGAAAACGCGGCACAACGTACCTTTGCCTTTGACCATGACATGCTCGTGGACAGAGTAGCCTAGATAGACCCCATAGATACTGAGCGCGGCGAGCCCGGAGACGAGGGTGCGGTGGAGAACATCAGCGAGGGTAAGCGATGTCCGATTGTGCCTTGGCTGCCTTAGACCCAGGAAGGTGAGCAAGGACATGAGAGAGGGTGGGGTTGAAGTTATGTTATACCACGTGACTGCCGTTCCTGCTATCAAAACATTCTTCAACACTTTTGGGGCCATCTACAAAAAAAAAAGCTACAAGGGATAATATAGTAATAGAATATCTAACCCAGCCGTTCTCGCGTCTAACCAGCCCCGATCGAATACAGGGAGGGGTGGTGTATGAAAACCGAAAAAAAAGAAAAGAAAGAAAAAAAAAAAAGTGGCATTCAAGGGATGATATCACAAAAGCAAAGCGAGCAAGAGAAAGCAATATCGCTACAGCCGCCAATCTCGGAAGAAATCCCAGTCCGTCCGCACGAAATGGATCATATACTCCGACACGCTCCCACCGTCGCCCTCTTCCCCACCGTGCTCGTGCTCGCCTTCCTCACCCTCAGCCTCGCCCTCGGTTTGCACACCGCTTTCGGTCTCCCCGCGAGGCTCTGCCATCTCCTCAGCACCAAAATCAGCTTGATCCGCACCCTCGAGCACGTCTGCTTCTCTCGCCGCGATGACAGCAGCCTGTGCATCCTCGGAATCCTCAAACTCCCCAAGCGCCTTCGTCAACGCGCCGTCATCCTCGAACAACGTCCGCCAGTCGAACTCGCCCTTCTGAATGACGATATCATCCAACGAACGCTTTTGGTTGGCCTTCATCAGCATCGCTTCCTCCACCGTGTGGGAGGATATGAACCGGTAGATGTGCACGTCGCGAATCTGTCCGATGCGGTGGGCACTAGATAGGTCATCAAAGGTCAGTGATGGGTCGCGTTCGCGCCAACTAAAAATGTGTCTCACCGGTCCTCGCACTGTCTATCCATCTGCGGATTAAAATCACTGTCATAAAAGATGACCGTATCCGCGCCGGTCAAACTATAGATCCAATCAATACCCAGCACAAAGACACCCGAGAAAAGGGAAAGACATACTTGATACCAACGCCGCCAGATCGAGAAGACGAGATGAAACAAAAGACCCTCGCATCCGCATTGAACCGTTCCGTAATGTATTGCCTATCCTCAATCTTCGTCGCACCATCCAATCTGAGATAGAGATAGCCATGGAAGTTGAGAAATATCTCGAGAATATCCAACACCCTCGTCATCTGCGTAAAGATCAATATTCGATGGCCCTCTGCCTTTTTTCCCCGTAGTAATCGACTCAGTTGTTGGAGCTTGCCGCAGTCGTATTGCAACAGCGACGGATCAGGGAACGCAATCTGACGTTTGACGCTGGTGCGGTGCAAGATGTCGTCGAATGCGGGCGGACAAGACATAGTCACCTCCTCGCATCCAGTAAGCGCCAGACGAGGAAGATCCAGTGCAACGACCGCAGGGGTAGCAAACGCAAACTTGTCAACGACGTCCGACAGCTCCTCCGCACGTTCTTCGTACGACTTCACCATGGTATTCACGGTGGCCACCGTGTCCAAGTACGCGGTCCTCGGGTCGATGGCAGAAAGTGGTAAGACGGGACGATGACAGTCACGGACAATACTCAACAGTTCTTGTCCATATATCGGCGTCCGAGCACATCGCAGTCGGTTGACATAGCCAATCTGAGCCCACCGAGCAACTTTTTGCACCCGTTGTTTATAACTCCGCCACGCACGATAGCCCGCAATGGTCCGCACGTCCTTCGGCGGTGGCTCCCCCGGCATCTCAGATATGAGCGGTAGTCGATGTGTGGCATCCAAACGACGTGTCTCCAGCGCAGATATGAGCAGCACGTTTTGCTGGTCGACAAAGCGCAGCCCAAACAGGTCGAGATTGACCCGCGTCTCGTCTTCCACCCTGAGCAACTCTCGTCGGACGAGCAGTTCCTTGATCTCAAAATCGGCGATCACAGAACGTGTCATGGCAAAAGACGTGACAACAGGTCGAACCTCGAACAAATCGGGATGATTGCACACCTTGCGAAGTTGCATCAGCACATTGGCAATCTTTTGGTATACGCCCGACTCGAGCGCTTCACGGGTGTGTGCACGCGACATGAACTCGTCGTACAAGAAACGTTGCCTTTTCGAGAGCGGACAGAGGACGAGATGCTCGTATTTGCTTGGGAGTTCTTTTTCAACGTCTCGTTTCAGTCGGCGGAGGAGGTACGGCCGCAGTACGGTATGTAGCTTCGACACGCGTTGCAAGTTTTCATCATCCAGCACGGTACCCATTTCGATCGCTTTTTCCAACGGATCTGGAAAACGACATGAAACCTAAGCACCCCACCCGATCGCAACGCAACGGACAAGATAAACGCACTCGAGAACCATTCCCCAAATTCCTTCAGGTTGGCAAAGTTGGTGCCAGACATCAAAAACTGCAAGAGCGCCCACAACTCTGTCAAATTGTTTTGCAAGGGCGTCCCCGTGAGGAGCAACCGCCGAAAGGAGCGAAACATGAGCAGGATATTCCACCGCTGAGATCTGAAATTCTTGATCATGTGCGCCTCGTCGAGGACCATATAGTACCACATTTTGCGCTTGAAAATGTGCGCGTCCCGGCTCGCGAGGGTGTACGAGGTGATGCATACGTTGAAGTGGTGCTTGTTGTACCATCCCTGCCGCAGCTCTTTCCGACGCTTGGTGCTCCCGTGATAGCTCAGAATCCTGAAACCGGGGAGAAACTTTTTGAACTCCATCTCCCAGTTCAGCAGCACGCTCGTCGGAACAATCTACATGACCATCCGCCGTGAGGTTTATCATCAAGTATGTCAACCATGCAACGTACGATGAGATGTGGTCCCCATATCCCCCGATCACAAGCCAAATGCGCGAGCAACGCAATCGTCTGAATCGTTTTCCTGTTCCCAGGACAGTATCCGTCAGTAACATGCACCGCTCTTCGTCTGTTTACCAAAACGCACCCCAGTCCCATCTCGTCCGCCAAAATGCCATTCAGATTATTCGAATGCAACGACGCGAGCCATTCCAGCCCACTCTGCTGATATGGGCGGAGCACCCCCCGGAGAAGCAACGGCGGCTTGATCTTGTCCTCGGGAGACCAGTCGACGGGCGCAACGGCAAACTGCTTCAAATACTCTGGGATCGAGGCAAACTCGTCGTCCTGGACATCCTCCATTGGCGTATCCGCCTCTGCCTCTCCTTGCTGCACCTCGGGAGAGACAGCGTGATCGGAAACTTGCCCAGAAAGAAGTTGCGACGCGTCACCGTCCTCGGCCTCGACATGGGCCTCCTTGACGTCCTCCACGTCACCTTTCACGTCCAACGTCGTTTCCATCACCTCCGATTCAACAGCCACGACAGTGTCGCCCACGGCCGACCCATCATCGTCCTCCTTGACAGGATCATGGTCGACGACGCTCGATGCCGGCGACGGATCGTCTCGCATCGGGAAATCATAAAAGCTCTCCAGCGCAGGCGAACGCGCATCGCCCAACGTCGGCGTACGCGCGA